>VXBB01005108.1:555200-616205 GCA_013399915.1 Illadopsis cleaveri | reverse complement strand
CCAGTCTCTGGGCCTGTCCATCCTGTTTTTTTTTTTTTTTCCCAGTGAACAATACACCTGTCCAGGTAAAGTCCAGGTAAACAACATCCACAGCCTTTCATAAATCCATTCAGCAGGTCACCTTGTCATAATAGGAGAACAAGTTGGTCAGGCAGGACCTGCCTTTCATACACCCGTGCTGTCTGAGCCTGGTCCCCTTGTTGTTCTCTATGTGATGTGTGATGGCACTAAGGATGATCTGCTCCATGACTTTCCCTGGCACTTTCACCCCAACCTTTTGGCTGACAGGCTAGTGGTTCACCGGATCCTCCTTCCAACCCTTTCTGTAGATGAGTGCCATATTTGTGAACCTCCAGTCCTCTGGGACCCCCTTGGTTATTCCGGACCTCTGGTAACTGAAGGAAGGTGCCTCTGCGAGCACTTCTGCCACCTCCTTCAGTACTTGTGGATGGACCCCATAGACTTGAGCCTGTTTAAATGGTCTAGTGGATCACTTACAATTCCCCCTTGGACTGTGGGGGCTGCATTCCTCCCTCCGTCCCTGTCTTCCACCTCAGAGGGCTGGGTACTCCCAACACAAATGATCTTGCTACTAAAGACTAGGGCAAAGGCGGCATTAAGTACCTCAACATTTTTCTCATCCTTTGTCACTATGTTTCTCCTCATATTCAATAAGGGATGGAAGTTCATCTTAGCCAACTTTTTCTAGCCATCTATTTATAGATTTCTTTTTTTTAAATTATGTTTTAAAACAGTAGTCAGAACAACTATAGAAAGAACACAAAAAGCAGAACAATGAAAAATGAAGATCTGGGATTTAGCAAGCTTGGGTTTAACCTAGACTCTTCTATTTTTAGAAGTCATAAGTAAAGTTCTACTTATGAGTAGAAACTATAAAAAGTTAAAAAAACCTTTTTATAAGTTTTTTATATTTTAAAAATATAGTTTATAATTTATAAAAGAAACTATAAAAACTCTACTTATAAAAAGAGTAGTGGTCTCCTACAGGTTCCCTGTCATAAGCTAGTCTGTCAAAGTGCTTCATATGGGGCTTGAGATAAATTTAAAATGTCAGTATTTAGGCATCTGAATTTAGATATCTTTTTCTGAGTGTCACGGTTTAACCCTGTCTGGCAACCATACCCCATGCAGCTGCTGGCTCCCTCTTGCACCAGCTGGATCAGGGAGAAAATTGGATGGGTATAAGCTGGAAACTCGTGAGTTGAGTTAAGGACAGTTTAATAGGGAAAGCAAAGGTCTTGTACACTTAAGCAAATTAAAACAAGGAATTAATTTCTTGCTTCCTGTGGGCAGGCAGGTGTTCAGACATCTCCTGGAGAGCCCCATCAAGTGGAATGGTTACGTGGGATGACAAACATCAACACAACCTCTTCTTCCTTCTTACTGCTACTTTATACACTAAGCATGATGTTATATGGTCTGGAATATCTCTTTGGTCAGTTGGGATCACCTGTCCTGGCTGTGTCTTCTCTCAGCCTCCTAAGCACCCCCAATTTCCACGCCAGTGCGGCAGTCAAAAAGCTGAAAAGGCCTGGTCTCTGTGTAAGGTCTGCTCAGCAATAACAAAAACTTCTCAATATTATCAATGCTGTGTTCAGCACAAATCCAAAACACAACCCCACTGCGGCCACTGTGAAGACAATTAACTTTATCCCACCCAAAAGCAGCACACAGGGAAATCTGGTTCATATTCTGAGACCCTCATTCAAGGAGTGGATGTGCCCACTGAGACACAGTGGAGACTAGAATGATTCATCTCACCCTGAACTGAAATCAGGGACATAAACATGGATGATTGGTGCTATTTCAGATATCCCAAGATACCTTGTGGGGCTGCCTACGTGACAAGCAAATTTAATTTTGAAAGCCTTAACCTGAACCCTATTTCTTCAGGATGACTGGGTACGTACAAGCATATATGTATCAATGATTTTGTTGACAGACTTTGCCATTATTAAATACTTCTCCTGTTTAGAGTCACACGAGAAAAGAGGAAATAATAAATGCTGAGGAAAATAAAAATGTAAACATAGATTCATTAATGAAGAAACACAGCAGCAGCAAAACATTTGATTAAAAGTAGGTATGTACAATTAAGATTCTTCAAACAGTCCTGAATGTTTTTCCATTACAATCTGATGTTTCTTAAGGATTATGGATATGAATATTTCTTTTTAAAGCTTTTGCAAGCTTTATAATTATAGCATGGTAAGTCTGATCTATTTGTGATAACAGCTATGGTGTGTTTGACTCAGGAAATTTTAATGCATTTGAGTTTGGTGTTGCTTTCATCAGAGGAAGTGGCAAATTCAGAACTCCAAAAGTGTGAATGTATCTTCATACTTGTCAACCTCATCATTACTGCACAATGAACTCAGGTATTTTTATAGACATGCAGAATTATCAATATCTAAGATGGGCAAATATGTGCCATTGTTATTCAGGATACTTCATGATTTCTTTCATTGAAATCCTTGTGATTTCATTGCAGACTTTAAGTGACAGAATCTGAACAGAAAATTATATTACTTGATGCTTTAAGTTAGGAATATATTCTAGAGGCTGGCTGAGAACTAAAATCTGAAGACTAATCATGTATTCCTTTAAAAACTGGTAATTTCAATACTGTGAATTTTTCATTTTATAAAGAATCTTTGTCCTTGGTCACAGACATTGCTAGGTATATCTCTTACAGATTTCATTTCTTACACTATAATGTGTCAGTTAGTCTAATAAATATATTTATTGGCAATGTAATTTTCTATGGTTTTGGATTTTTTTTTGTTTGTTTTGTTTTGGTTTGGTTTTTTTTTGTGTTTTTATAGAATAATGATCAGATACTATTGTTTGACATCAATAGGATTTGCAGAAGCATGTATATAGTGACTTAATTTCCCAAGACACCTTCTGTTCTATTTATTTCATCATTTTAAAGGGACATAACTCCAGGACTGAACCTGATAACATTGTCTACCTCCATATCATTTAACAAACTTTACAGAATTTGATCAGCAATTTTTGAAAAGTATCAACCCATTTTCAAAGCTGTTCCTGCCAGTGAATCAGTCTCCTGCTATGAATTTCATTCACCTCAGATAAGGACAAGAACCAAGATAGTTCCATCCTAACTCTGTGAACTGACTTATGGGTCTCGTAGTAGCTGACCCATGGTTTACTGGTGTACTTACTCACCAAGTAAGAGGTAAAAGATTAAGTGAAAAGAAAATAACTTTCATCCAAAGATTTTATGTTATTCTGATCTGTGAGGCAAACTCTGATCCAGGCCTGGATCCTATATTCAGTCCATTTAATTTTTGACATGCAACTGAAATGCTTACATTTGTAGCTACTTGCCTTGGGCAACCTTTATTTACAATGGAGATAGGCACTTCCAAGGAGTGATTCAGATCTTAGGGGTGAGATAATGGGAGCACAACATTAAAATACTGTATCACTAACCCCTTAAGATTATCAATTTCATGTATTAATTTACAATTAAAATCTCTGCTTTGAAGTTGTTATCTCTTGTTATCTCCCAAGTATTCATTCACCAGGGAATTTAGCTGAAAAATTATTTATGAAAAATCAACAATGAAGGATATCCAGGCACAATATTAAGGAAATGCAAATAAATCCCAAAGTAGGTAGCTAATGAAAAAAACACCAAAATACCAGGAAAATATAATGCCAGCTGAAGAAGCATAATGCCACATGAGCTGCAGTGAAGATGAGGATTCACAAGGAAGGAATACATGATCTGTCCACAGTCACACCCTTATGAGCACACATAATCATCTGCCCAAATCTGGGCAGCAGCTGTAAATGGTAATGCTTTGAGGGAGAGGCTACAGACAACAATGTATTGAGAGAGAGACTGGTCTACTTTCTGTCCTAGTTTCGTTGTTTGGCTGGGTTTTTTCCGACTATCAGCTACTGTGCCAAGTGTTAAACAGAACATCTCCCTTTGTTCATGTTCTTTGATTTACAGTTAGCTATTTATTCACACACACATTTAGTAACATAAATTATTTCCTATCAAAAACATAGACTGCTTGCTTAATTTATATATGTGCTAGCTCTTACAGGTTTATAGATAGAAGGGAATTATAGATAGAAATAGATGGTTAATGAAACTTTTGCCTTAATTCAGGCTAGAGCGCCACCAGAAAATGTCGTCTCCTTGGAGATCTTTTTCAGGAAAGAAAGAGTTCCACTTGCTCTATGCTTTTTAGTATCTTGTTATCATTGATCTCATTCACTGCCAGGTAACTATGAGCTAACTAATGACCAAGTGGCAGAGTGAGCTCAAAGTGAGACAAGTCTGTTTGTTCTGCAAAAGGCTGTCTGAGGACTAGGATTCCCACCTAAAAGAAAAGTTCTGCGTCTTTACTGGAGGTGTCTCAAGCTTCTGCCTTACTGTGTTTGCTAGAGTAGAAGCTTGCAACATCCAGACCAGATGTAAACTTTTATGATAAGTTAGTCATGGTGGGACACTGCCTACCAGACTGATTGCTTGCCAGACTTTGCAAGATATTCTCGTAATTCTGACAATCAGGATGCCTCTGAAATACTCAGCGATGGCACCAGCGCGTTGCATGCTTGTGCAACCCAAATGCTTAAGACTAAACATATTATTTCCCTTAAATTGATAATTTGCCATTGTGTACGAGTAGCAGAGAGTGACATAATGAGTTCTATTTATTGGGAAAATTCTATTTATTTATTTTATTTCTTGAAATCAAATTTGGTTTACAAGTGGTGGTGCAGAAGAAGTAGAAAGGAAGAACTGAAAAAAATGCACTGGAACAGAACAGTTCTTTATACAAACAATTATTCAGGGGGAAACTCATTTGTTTTATAATGAACAAATCATAAATAACAGCAAAGATGAACTTCATTTATTACTCAACTGTTCTTCCTCTGCCTCTCCCCTGATCCCATCATTATTCCACTGGGCTATTGGTCCAAGCTTCTCCTGCTCCAACTCAAAATTGCTTGAATCTCCATCTATGCATTAATTCTATTTTTTGCTCAGAAATAACTACATCAAATTAGGTTTAGCCAGAGTGAAGCCTTAAGCAATATGTTACATAAATTATGAACAGCATAAAAGGGCCATTTTAAGTGCAGAAGATCAGGGGAGATTGGTGGAGAGACTCCCTGTCTCTGCATGGTTCACTAAGAGTAACAAGATTCCTGTTCAGTGATTCCTGACATGTTTAGGCTTTAGCTTAACTAAAGCAGTATTTAGCTTGTCACAGAAATTAAATGTGTCTATTCTCAAGTAAGAATGAATGTATAGACAGAAAACAGTGTGAAGCTGTGTATCACTATCTTTACTTTGCAAATCCGAATATCAAGTAATTGTCACCTACAACTTATCTTTCCACCTTTTAAAACTAATTTCTCTGTATTTAAGATTACGTGATAACTTCAGAACATATGGTAACTGTTTTGAACACAGCTCAGTGTTTTCAACATTTGTAAAACACAGACTAGACCTAGTAGTTCCTTAAGGAAATGCTCAGGATCTAGAATATTTTGCAAAAAGACCTATGTTGTCAGATAAATGTATTTTGAATTCCAGAATTATCAGAATTAAAATATTTGCCCAAATTCCAAAATACTTGGTAAGAAAGAGGTCAGAAAGAAAGGAGGCATGTGTATCAGAAGTTTGAGAGACTTTGCAATGGTGGTATGCTGCAGTCACATTTGTAAGCAAAGCATTTTTTCTACTAAGAATGATTTTCACTCACTTTCACTATCCCTAGAACTCAAGGTTTGTGATAATGGAGAAATGTTTAGGGAATTTCAACTGATTAAAATATGCGCTATTTGAAAATAATGTTTAACTCTGAGCAAAATTATATTAAACCTCTTTGAAAAATATTTTGTATAAAGCTATTAACATCACACAAATAGTAACACAGCCTACTGAAACCTACTTGTGAGTGTTGGAGAAGACCTTCCTTATTTGGCATTTCAGTGGTTTATTCTGTTGTGCAGAATTTTGTTGTTTTGTTTTTCTTTATGGCCACTGTTACTTTTTATCCTGAAAGGTTAGGTAGAGGTTAATATGCATACACTCCTGTCTCAGCTTATTAGCCTATAGAAGTTGTACAAGGTTAGTAAGTTTAGAGCTTTGTACGGTAACAGAGAGGTGAGTGCTACTCCTTTCTTTCATCAGCAGAAGAAAAGTAGTAGACATGGGTCCAGGAATAAAATCAAGTGTGTCTAAATAAGTGGTTATAATTGCAGAGCTTTCCACAAAAGACTCCATTTGGCTAAGACACATGTATTCAAAATCTGATGAGAAATAGAGTCTACTATGTTAATTTACATTAAAAAAAAGCAAATTCATGTGATGGTAGTAATTAATAGACCTTGTTTTAGTTGATTTGCAAATATTCACCTAAACAGATATGCAAATATTACTGGATTTTTAAAATGAATCTGACTTAAACACACACACATATATCTAGGTTTGAGCACTCAATACCAGAGCATCCAGACATGCTAAAATAAATGTCACTGGAAAGGCGCAGGAGAAAAATTCCAGAAGTCACATATTACATTCAAAGTAGGGGAATAGATCTCTCATTTACTTGTGAAGGAAAATGCTAGACACCTAGCTCTTTTCACCACCCAGGCTTCACATATGTCTACCTTTGTGCAGACCTTTTGAGCTTAAGGAAAAAAAGACAAAAATCTAAACCTTGTGGCAGCATCTTGCTTTCATCCTTTTTAAAAGCACCCTTGAGTGGCCATTTTCACCCAATACTAGCACAACCCTCTCTGACATTTTTAAAGAAAAAATAGCACAGAAAGTCCTGGGAGCAGAGCCCAGAAGAGTGGGACATTACTCTAATCATTATACTGGATTTAGGTTGTTTATTGCTAGTTCTGTTTGGTCCCCATGAACTTAACTTTTTTGGCAGCAGAGTGACTCGATGTTAGCAGAAAACGTCAAATGTTCTCATTCTGAATTACGGTGATGCAGAGCTTTGGACCAGCAATTTGGCTTGAAACATTTCTAGGATAGCCATGCTGAGAATACAGGTACACCATTTCCTTTGAAAGGGCTCTAATTACAAGTGAGAGAGGCAGCCTCCATCATTACCAACATTGGTTGTGCTTGGGATCTTTGGTACCTCTGAGGACTCATGCAGAGCCTTGGCTGTTGTCCACCAACATTAAAATCACAACAGAACTCTAAATCAGAATAATATATCCAAGCAGACAGCCCAGAACAGGTATTTTTTACCACGAATAGTGGCTCAGAAAATTGTAATGGAAGCTGGAAGTAAGAATATTTCTCTCAGGAGGCAAGGTAGATCTCCATATACCAAGCTTTGAGTATCAAAAGGGACAGTCTTGATTTTTAAAAAGTTTTATTTATTTGTCTGCAACTGTCACAGCAGCTAAGCCCTAAATATGGTACTTGAGTCAATTCTCTACTTCATATGGGTTGCATCCACAGAGCAAGGTAGTTTTACCCAAGAATATACAATAATTTCCTATAGTTTAAGTATTATTTTGTAGTTAGTTGGAATGGGAATACTCCTGGGTAGAATTCAGTTTGCTCTTATTACTGTAACACCAGTAATCAGCAATACCTTCATTCTCCACAGTTATTCTCTGAGTGCATTCCCACTTTTCTGCATAGCTGCTGTTGCAGTCACACAATTCAACAAATCAGAGATAAAACAAATTAAGCAGAATAATTGATCATTTTTGCCCATGTTTAAGTAAAAGAAGGATTATATTTTAGAACAAAACAATTCTTCACATACTTTTCTAAATTAATTTGGTCTTGTATTACTTTTTGTGACTTCATTTGTTAGCATTGTCTGTTGAAACCCTATTTGATAACAATATTAGAGTTCAGAAATCATCACAATTTTGGTGTATCTTGATATGTATATAAACAAAACATTAATTTAAATCAATTTTCTTAATTTTTCTATTTAGATTTCCTTCAGGTGATCTCCTGACTACTTTATAAGTCAAAAGGAACAATAAACTGGGTCTTTGGGAGGAATAAGGATGTCATGAGAGTTGTTACAATTGTTTTGAATGGCAACTGGAAGTCTCCTTCTCACAAAAAAAAGTCACTTGTAATCTACTACACAAAACATTTCCAGATTCCAAACCCAACTCAAAGAAAATCCTACACAGTAAAGTGACTGTAGAAAAACAGAGCAAATTTCCATTGTTGAATCCACTGATCAGCTGATAATGAAGGAAAACATTTCAAAATACTGCCTATATAGAGAAGAGTGCTTTTCAGAAGAAAACAAGGGAGTATAATGATTTATTTAGATCTACTCAAACTAAGAAATGAAATAGCTAAAAAAGGACTTTTGTACAATAGATCCATTTGCAGACACAAGTTTCACTCCACAAAGAAATTAGGAAATAATTATATTTAGAATGGTTTAATTTTTATTTTAGGTTTTCTAATCATCAACATATTTGAATGAATATAAAAGCAGTATTTTAAACACAGAAAATAGCTCACAAAATTACCCACAATTAAGGGATGACTGCATATCAATCAATAGATAAAAAAATGAAGAGAAAGATTTCTTCAAAAACAAAATTTCCACAGCAATTCCCCACTGAATATTAAATAATAATATTTTAAAGTAATTAGGGCTTTGTCACAGTACTATTAGGTCACTGCAAATAAAATTATGTGAATTCATTGTGGGTTTTTGTGAGTAATGAGAGCAACCAGGAAACAGAACAATCCATTGATTTAGATCTCATTATGCTGTAATGTGGTTTTTATGTTGAAACCCCAGGCCTTGATGGACAGTCATTAAGCAGCATTTCTTTCCCTCTGCAGTGTTCGAGCTTTTTAGCACTTTATTTGTGTCTTTTTTAAAGCGCAAAGAGGGAAAAATGTCTTTCCAACAGATGGCACCTGACATATGTATTAAATGTAACAGGTGTACAAAAGCCCCGCTCGTCAGAATGAGTTTTTCTGTCCATTTAAGCATGGGCTGCATGTGCAGCTGTTTGTTTATCCCTCATCGAGGACAAGAAAGCCATCAAGATGTCAATTGCCTGTTGTTAGATTCATACAGGGACGTGTATGTTCTGAACACAGGACATTATCACAGTTGGACACAAAAGCCTGTTGTCAGTGATGCGGGAAAGAGAAACAAAGAAAATATGTTTATTTCATCGAAAAGATGAAAGTTTCCATGTGGTTAATGTGTGTTCTGTGTATTGCCAAACAAACTCAGAGAGCATAACATAGCTGTAATAAAAATGAAATATTTGGTGAAAACAGGTCAAAGATTATGATCTTTATTGAATTTTCTTTTTAATTTAGACTCTGTATCAAAAGATCTCCAGAGTAAAGTCTTATGAGTGCTTTTCCATTTGCAATTTTTTTTAAATTATACACTCAGTCTGGTTGTAATTTATATTATAGAAGACTAATAACTCCTCTGCTATATAAGAAAACTGAACTCAGCATATCTTTATTTTCCATAAATTTTCTGCTGCCCTTTTCTAAAGGAAGAACTTTGAAGGTAGACTGCTATAAAAATTGTTAAATTAATCTAAAAGTAAGATTTAATATAGGCAGCTGAGAAAATAAGAGGTTTGCACAATGGATCACCTCTGGGGTTATTTTTGCCTGACTCCTAAGGGACATAAAACTTTGTAAGTGTGCTGTGTACCTTATGGCACTTCCCGCCCAAATTTTTTGTCAGTATCTTCACTGGTTCCAAATACATTTGATAGTTTAAACCAGAGTAATTTTCAAAAAATTCTAAAAATAATTTTTGAAGAGGTAGGAGCAAAGGTCACGCTAATGATCTCCAAGAATAAGTCTTTGGTGTGACCCAGATGCCAACAAAAGCCCTGGGTGAACATAATGCTTATAGAACCAGTTGTTTTTTATCAAGTGCTTTTTGCTTTTTTCACTGGGTAATGATTTGGGGATGGTTTTTGTTGTTGTTGTTGTTATTGTTGTTGTTGTTTGGTTTCTTTTTTTTTTTTTCTAGACTATATAAAAGCAAAAGAAAAAACACAGGGAAAATTCTGCACAAGTCTATCCTGTAGAAGCAATATATTTAGTCCTTTGTTGATTATGAAAATGCACATTATAAATACATGATATTTGTCAGGATATCCAACACTTTGTTTTAAAGCATTATTAATTTAAGGTGAAAGTTCAGAAGGATATGAAACTGTTTTGTTTAAAAACTTCCCATGTCTAAGAGCTACTATATCAAAAAATGCCTATCCCTGTATTGCTTGTATTCAATAGATCACCTCTTCCTCTGAAAATTTCCTTGTAGCTAATATTAGACAATGATTTCTAAATTGCCTGTTCAAGAGAATGACCCAACATCTCCCACTGAGGCCCATCACTGAGGAAGGGTGAGTCAGGATAGTGCAGCCTCCCAGGATTCACAAAGAAGATGATTTTTGCTGGTGCTTGCTACCTTCGTATAGTGACCAGACAGGTGGGATATTCCTATGGAAAGAAACGGACCTACAAGTTGATTGCATAAAAGGCAGATGGGGCAGACAATTGTCAAAGCTTCAGAGTTTGCCAGGAGTTGATAAGCCCTACTCCTTTGAACAGCCTGGATGCAGTGGGACACTCACAACCAAGGATGGCAGAGATGGAGCCTGCCTGCCTTTCCAGATTACATTTGACTTTATGGCTTTAGCACTTAATTAGGAAGAAGAACCACTGAGCTTTCATATCCATCTCCCTCCAAGCATAGATTTAGCATACATCTCTAACACAAAATTTCTGTGAAAGTCCTGAAAGCAAATTCCAGTACCTTGTTGCTGCTTCTAATTTCTTTTTTTCCCACAAGAAATACCTGTTTGAAATGTAACTGCAGCAGACTTGCTTAATGCTACCCATTTGGCCCATTCTAATGAGCAGCAAATGGTGACTCTGCTGGACTTCATGGCATTGCTTGCCCAGTTTCAACAGGATCACAAATGTTTTGCTGTGCAGCTACAGCCAGAAGGATGAAGGCATGCATACATGAAGTTAAATTCATTCACAAACACAGTTTTCAGTCTATGAAGTGATGGGGTAACAAGTCATGTTTTTGCTGTCCCTATTCTCACATATTTTGTCCTTAACATGCATTCAAAACCCAGAAAAAAGTATTTTTATCCATTTATTAATGGAATACTATGATTCACTGGTACATGTGGGGTTTGTTTTATGGCTTTTTTTTTAAAAAAATCTCAGCACTGTATTTTGTGTCACAGTTCTGGAGCGAATCTAAAATATATGCTGGTATTCTAACTGTTAGTTCACTCTGGATACGTGATTAAATTTCTTTGTAAAATATTTAAAATATGAAATACAGCAGATCTATGTGTTATCAACACATGCAGGCAATTCCCTTCCCACTGCATTTTCTCAAGTTTAAACTCTGTTATAGCCTTAAATAATATAACAAGTGCAATGATTTCTATTATCACAGACAACAGAAGGGTAGTGGTAGGATATCTTGCTACAAAATGACATACTATATTAGAGAGTTGTCACATTTTTATATTTAGATTCAGTTACTACCTGAGACTTCATGGTTTTTCCCTTTCTTTCCAACTTTTCTCCAAAATATATAACCCTACAATGCAAATTGTGCCTTGTATTTCAATTTCAACATTTGTATCTTGTAGGTAATTGTGTGAGCTTCACTGTGATAATTTCAAAGACAACTATGGAATGAGGTGAGGCAAAATTTTTAGATTGTTTTGCAAGAATGGTTGTCCATAGGAGAAAATAGTAATTTGGAAATACTTGTCTCTGAAACATGTGGTATAGCCCAGTTGCCTAAGTACAGTAAGCATAATCTGGTTCAAATAGATAAACTTCCTGAAAATTAACAGTACTCTTGCTTTCAATTTGAAGCTAAAATTTATAGAGCCTTCATATACTTTAACTGGAAGATTCTAACTCTCCTCTGTTCTCATGTAAACACATGACATAACCTAGGCTTCAACAGGTAAAATGATAAAATACCAGCTAGTGTGATAAATTCAAAAATATGTGCAAACAAAATAGTCAATATTGTCATTCATTTTCCCCTAGAGATGTGAGAATGTTCAATATGAACATTTAACTGTATTCATGTCATATATTCATATCATAATCTTTAAATCTGTGGTGCGGGGAACCCAAGCAGAAGCCATGAACACTTGCCTAGAGAAACCTGCTCCTGCAACAAACACTGGGAAGACTTTTATGCTTTGTTTCCTCATCCAATGCTGAGTGTGGTGTAAATAACATTACCAGAGGAACTTGTAGCAGCTGTCCAAAGTTTGGATCTGTGTATGAAAGCAAAATTATACAACTGTTGTTTCTTTGGGAGATAGCATGATGGGAAAGAAAGTGATGTGGTAGGATCCAGGAAGAATTGGTTACCTCTAGGGTGTTTCTGAAGGGGTGGTGTGATGATGAGCCTTCAGACCAGACTTCTGACCTTTTCTGTTTTTCAGACTTCTGAATTTGGTGACAGGACCTGCCAGAGCAGCCCTCGCAGAGGGTCTTGCATGCCCAGGACGTCGTGGTGGATGAGGGCACTGGTGTCAGCTATGTGCTCAGGGCTGTCCAGGAGGCAGCCATCGTGACAGAAGGGGAGCGAACCGTAGCATGTGCCCTGCTTACAGCAGCTGTATAAACTGAGCAAGTGCAGCCCCAGAACTGAATCTTTAACCCCATGTTGTGTGAGAGAAGTTTTTCTTCCTCCCATTCTGCACTGTCTTCCCTATTTTCAGTCACTGGGAGTGAATAAGGACCCCGGGGGCCATATCATGTGCAGGCCTCGATGCCCCTTGAAGGTAACTGTCAACCCAGGGAGCTGTGCCCTCACACTCAGGCTGTAAGCTTCCAGGCAAGGGCCTCTCCATCCCTGCCTGCAGCCTGGAATCTTTAGGAAGGCTTCAACTCTTTCTCTTGTTGTCTGCTGTTCTTTTCTGTCCTTTCTCAAGAGGTTATGAAGACAGACATTGTATTTATTTCTAAGTGTTGGGATGGGTTGTGCTGTGCCTTCTGCTCTTTAAACCAATACTTTTCTCCCCATACAAAGGGTGAAAAAGAGGTGGTCCATAACTAGAAATCTCTTAAAAAAATTTTATAGTGTTTATTGTTTCTAGTATTGCATGGAATATGTTTTTAAAATAAAAGTCAACAGATGCAATGAAGTGTATTAGATACTTATGAAATCTGCCAAAAAAAATAACCCTTTTCTTTCATATTCCTCTATGAAGATTCACAGGTTTATTACATGGTTTCATCCAGAAGTAATATTCATTCTAATAATAAGAAGGATTTTCCCCTTTTGCTTTTTTTGGTAGTTCAGTAGTTCTAGAAGTAGGAAAACTGACATATAAATAGCATTTATCTTAGCCTTAATTTGTGTCAAGTGAGCAAAGAAAGCTTGAAATGTATTAAGCTCTTCATTATGTTGGTGACTTCAGTTATGTTCTCATAAAACTAAAACAAAATACCTTTGGATTTTAGTAAATAAAAAAATCACGTTGTAAGTCTGTTTCTTACACAAATGCGCTGCTATTATTTCAAACTATTGATGAATATCTCTTTAAGCAGCTGTTAAAGATAACTGTGATTAACTGTCAGTAGTTTAATCTGCATCTAATTCAATATATAATTTTTTTCTGGCACAATGGGAAATATGTTATCCAATCATAGCTGCTGTGTTTGTTGTCTAGGGTTTTATCTCTATTTTTTTTTAATATTCTTCATTTTAGACCACTCTTTCAATAACAACAGTACTTATAAAAGAGAACATATTAGAAAACAGCAAAGCAACAAGAAAAACAACTCCATCTTGTTTGTAATCCAAGTCTTTCTTGTACACCTAATAATATCAATATATGAGAGAGTAGAGAGTTCTTTCCTTCAGTGTTACCACGGTCAGAGGAATGGCATTCGTAAAATGGCCTTCCTCACTTTGCTGTTTTTATTTACAGAATCACAGAACCACAGAATCACAGAATGGGTAAGGTTGGAAGGGACCACACTGGGTCATCTGGCCCAAACTCCTCTTCTTGAGCACCAAGCACTTTTAAAGTGAGCCCAGTGGCTGCCATGGGTAGAGAGGGCTGTTGGTGCAGGATTATGACAGTGAGGGTGGCTTAATGGAAGGATATGCTCAGTTTCTATTCAGACTCCATTGGTGCTTCATCACTTTCTTGACATGTTTTGACAAATTTGACTTCTAAATGTAGTTCCAGTCTGGAAAAGTAGTTCTGTAGAAATAGCATCATAATGCTCTGCATTTATTGTCTTTGAATTGATTCCAAATTGAAAGTGCTTGTTTTAAATGGAAGAAAAACAAGATTTTTTTTTCAGCTTTGAATCTTCAAACTCAATTTGCACTTGTAAGTCAAGGCATTCTCATTAAAAACCACACAAAAAGATTATATCTTTTGTTGCAACCATTCCTTCATCTTAAAAAAAATTAATCCCTTGGTCTCTCAGTGAGAACTGGGCAAATAATTTTTGACTGCCCAGGTTGTAACAAGTCACATCAGCTGTTTCAGAGTGGTTAATTTTTCAGGGTTGGTAGGAATTAAAGGTGTTATAGACACTTGTTTTCTTAGCTGAAGTGAGCAGAAGTGACGTGGTATGCACATGGGGAAAAGATATGTTTTCTACAGTTTCTGAACTGCTCTTTAAAATGCACACTGGGTAAAAAGAGTTTTTGACAAATCCTGTGGCTATTTTTCACATGGAGTAGGATTTTTTTGATGGGAGCTTTGAGTCCTGAGCAGCTGCAATTAGAATTAATCAGGGTTCATAATTTTCATGATTTGATTTCAAGTTGAAGTTTATTAGAGACCTTGCTGCTGAAAGAAAAAAAAAGAAGCCGTAGCATTATGACTGTTAAAAAAACCCAAAAACCTTGAGCTCAGCAACTAACAGAAAAACGTGAAGATGTAGCACATGTACACTCCATGGCTCTACTAATTGGAGATAGAGAATGAGATGCATTTTTACTTTTAAACTGCATGATTCCTGAACTGTTCTGTTAATTTGGGGACTAGCCTCATGACTTTTGATGTTTAAAACTGACACTATTCCTCCTGAGCACAGGAGAGAGGGCCAGGTTTTTATGAGGCAATGAGGGTCCCCAGGAAAGCCAACCTGTGACTGAGACATCTTTTGGCACAGAGCCCTAGGCTGAAGCTGCTGCAAAATATGAAATAGGTAAATTTTTCTTAAGAAGGTATTCTTTTAGTGTTTAATCTTTGTACAATCTTGAGACTAATCAACAAGAAGGGAGATCTAATCCATGAAACATATAGCAGCTAGCAAGCTCTGAAGGATGCTCATGTATAAGAAAAACAAATTATATGCTGGTAGAAATGCCATGTTAATACTTAGGGCAGGACAGGTTTCAATGCTCTCAGACCTAGGGGGAGGTTAACAAAGCTGTGAAGAAGGACAGTAGACATAAAAAGTGCAGAATTTATGGGCCACAAGTACATTTGGCAGAACTCCCAAGGTATGGAGGAAACTAACAAAGCCAACTCAACAACAGTGTTGAAATCATCTCCAGTGGGGTAAAGGTAATCCTGGCAGGAGGAGTTGGTACTGTTAACTCACGAACCGCTGAGCCAAGATACCCACTGACCTAAAAGGAGAGAAAGACAGAGCATGTGAACTAATTATCATGAGAGGCAAGAGAACCATCAGCTGATAGAGTACTAATTAATAAGAGAGCTATGTAATGTGTACACTAATTCCTTTGTTTGCTAAAATGTATAAATAGTGGAAGGTTTTGATAGTTGTGCCCTTTATTTGTGGAATACCACCAAGCACCCGGGCTTGTGCAACACTGAAATGAATGATCAATGTCTTTATTGAGTGTGTAATTATTGGCTTGTTGAACACTGGACAATGAATCTGATTTTTGTGGACAAAAGAGCCACTTCTATTTTTTTGATGTGACTTGTCAGAAACCATCAAAAAGGGTTCTAATACTCTAAAAAGCTAGAATACAATTAATAAGGAAGAAAAAGTAATGCTGTGAGCACAGAAAAATCCGATCTGTTAGATGCCACACTAAAAAAGGGACTTAAATACTTCTTCACAGAAAATATGTTTGTGTGCTGTTTTTTTCCTCGTGCTTTCCTAACTGAAATATACTGGCAGCTTTCTGGACCAAAGTCAATCTTCACTGCTCTTTTCAGGCTCCAGAAAAGTCTTCTCTTCCTTACCTTGGTTGGTTTTTCTTCTCATGCCAGACATCTGCCACACTTGCTGGGGCACTTTCTCTGTGCTCAAGATCTTTATTTCTCCAGGAGGTTTTGCACTGCTAGAAAAATGTAAACAGTAGTTCTGCCTCCCAGCTGCTGGCCATACTCCCTTTAATGGTATTTTTATTTCTTTGTATCCCATTAATATTTTAAATGTATCTTGCAACACATGGAAGCAATGGGGACATTTGAGATATATTTTTTCGCCATGATAAAAAGTTAAAATATCTCCTGAGGGAATGTTCTCTTTCTGAGATGAATATTTTGAATACAAACATCAGAAGCAGTCCCAAGCTAACACTGGCGACGTTTGAACACCTCTACAACTGTCCTTTCCTTTCTATACCTCATGATGTATTTTATGTAATCAAGTAGTAAGTATAAAGGGATATGTGTCAATACTTAATGCTTCAAGGTATCACTAAAACAAAAAAAACCCCATGTATTTATACCTTTTGACATCAATTATTCTAATGTGAATTATCCTACCATAATCATGTAAATTATATGTGATTTGCAATAATTGTTATGAAAACGAAAGGTAAGAGCACATTAGCATCCTATTACTAATATGTTAGATGAAAATTAATATTAATCCTGAGATCTATGAATTCTTTGCATTAAAAACTATAAAGAAAAACTTCAAAACTAGAACCTTTAGAAATATCTGAATTTTGTTTGTTTTCACCATCATTGCCTGTGTGAATGTACTTTCAAGTAAAATTCATTATAAGTGGTCAATGAGAATACATCCTATCTGCTGCA
The DNA here is from genome assembly GCA_013399915.1 of Illadopsis cleaveri. NCBI lineage: Eukaryota > Metazoa > Chordata > Aves > Passeriformes > Timaliidae > Illadopsis > Illadopsis cleaveri. The sequence continues at coordinate 599,138 of VXBB01005108.1, read as the reverse complement.
TAATAGCCTATATTTTTATGCAGTGGCTGTCAATGTGTGATGACACTCTTCTGTTAAATTCAAATCTTCAGCTGGTTCAAAACTTTTTCAAACTTTAAATTCAGGTTTTTGTTGAGGGAACTGACAATGGTATTTCAAACTGAGAGATTGTTCTTTCCTCTGGCATTCAAAGATTTCAAATCTAGTATTTCAAAACTCCACTTTGCAAGCTAAAATTAAATGTAGTAAGTGACTAGTGACATTTTATGTTTGTGGCAGTCATATTTGCAAGAGCTATAAAAAGTGTCTCTCATTTTGCAATAAAGTATTTGCATTACAACTAAGAATGCAAAATACCTCCCAACTTGAAAACTATCATATTCATTAGTCAATAATTATCTTTATATACTTATTGTTATTATTATAGTCAGAAAATTTTAGCTTGCACCAAAAATGGGCATTAAAATGAAAGAAGATATCTTTCAAGGTTCTGTTTAAAAAGCACATAAGTGAAAAGGTCTTTTAGATGTTTAAATTTTTTTATGTAAAGTAAAGATGACATTATCTCCAATTGCTAGCTTAAAATAATTTTGTTTGTGGAGAGAATGGTATTGTAAATGTGGTTAAGAATTAAATACTTTTAAAATAATTGCATTTTGGATGTCTTACTGTAGACACAGCATATCCTAACTACTATTGAACTGCACCTTCCCACATTAATCTGTGTTATTTCCTTTGGCTCTTTTTGAAAAAAATAATTTATTCAAGAATAGTAATAGAGGTACAATTGAGTCAGTACTCATCTGACAAAAACAGAATTGCTACTCACGTTAGTTATCCAGTCTGTCAGCTGTCCTATCATCACTCCTTGATTTTGATTTTGCCCTGCTTTTGTCAGACTCAAGTTTGGTTAACACCTGAGCATTTTTCTTCATGAAGTACAAATAATACTTAGATTCTGTTTTGCTGGACTATTGCTCCAGCCATACACTTCGTATTCAAAGTTCATGGAATTACAATAATATACAGGGAGAAGGGTGAAACAAATGAATGCTTAGATTATAACATGAAAGATTTTTCCTAATTACCTGTACTTGTGTCATGCTGGATAGACATCTGTCTAATATGAGCACTCAAAAATTTCCAGCAATAGAAAGTTCACAGGATTTTCCTCTTGGTTAATCAATCTTCTGAGTTGGAAATCTTTCTAAAAACTAATCTAAATTTCTCTTGCCACCAAGTACTTCTCGTCCTTGTCTCACTGTTATGAAGACCAGACTACTCCTCACTGTCCGAAGCTTCTAACAGATCTGTTGAGTGTCATTCTACAGCCCCTCACTTTTACTTTTCAGAATAAGTAGAAAAAAAATATTCAAATTTTCCTTAGAAGCTGCATTTTTAGACTGCCTCTTGTTCCTCTTGTTCTGCTCTGGACCTCCACTCAAATTAATGCATGTTTATCTGGAAGAGTGGTGTCCAAAAGTGGACATAGAATTTCAGCTGCAGCCTTACCAAAGCTAAATGAAAAAGAAGTTTATATTCTGCATCCTTTATATAAAATATACTCTGGTTTGTATGGCCTAGTTTGACTTTTACCCTTCTTGCAGTAACACAGTGCTCTGACACTAATTTTCATGGGATAAGCTGATATGTTTCTGTAGAAGAGAGACTTCCTTTATTTTGCAAAGTCTTGCATTCACAGGGTTGATCGTTCCTTCTAAGCATAGAACTTGACACCTGTCCTGATACTGGGTTTCCATATCCTTTTTTTAGATCATTTGCACACCTAATCCTGCTGTACATCAGCTCTCTGACAAGTTAATAGACTGTCTGTGTGGTAGGTTAGCAAAGTCTTGCACAGAAAGCCAGCCAGTCCCCTCATTCCTTCGGTGAACAGAGCATTCCTCTTCCAAAAGCCAGGTGTGGCATTCTGAGAAACCTAATCAAGAATAATGCCGGTAGAAGGTGAAGAATTCTGTTCCATTAAATACTATGTATCCATTGACATGGTAAGTCAGAAACAGCAATAAAAATTGTCTTCCCTAAGCAGGTTCTCCTTATTCAAAAGGAGTACTTTGTAGAGGAGAAAAAGGAGAAATTAATTAATTCAGGAAGATTTCAGCGGTCTGTTTTCCTTCAAATGACACCAAAAGGGAACTTGGGAATCATGTGCAAACAATTTCACCTCAGGTCTGAGACACTCTATCTGAAAAAAAAATTCTCTTTCAATTCATTACCAGATTATAGAAAGTCAGATGAGCAGATAGGAATAGGGTGATTCTGGCAGGACATTTAGTTTTCATTCCATTCCCATTAATTCAGGAGGCGAAATCCTAGAGTACTGGAAGGCAAGGGAGATCTGCAATAGATTTCTACAGAACCAAACAACCTGAGCTCTGGTTGCAGTCAGTCAGTCCTGTGCTGTGCTGATCTCCCGAAATGTCCTCTTCCCTGCCCCTTCTATACATTGCAAAAGACACAATCAGTCTCATTCAACAAGCTCAACAGGAAGGATTGTTTGTTTTGGGGCATTTTTAATCTTCGGCACCTCAAATACAGGACTAACACTTAATGTAACTAGTTACATGTTTTGATGATATCATACCCATACGCAGGTATTATTTATTTTGGTTGGTTACAAGCAATGCACAGATGGAAGTATAAATGAAGCTCCTGCCTCAGACTGTGTAAACTTAAAGCCTCAGGCCTGTGGTTGTCAAAAATATATTTCCCTTCTTGGATCAGAGAGCCACTGAAGTGATTGATGCTGCTGACAAGGCTTAGCACTCAACACAGCTTTGTAAAGTTTTGCAGGGGTGGGGCATGAAAAAAAGTGAGGGGGTGAAAATGGCCAGGGGTAAAGACTTAGTAATAAAGACTTTACTTATAAGGCTTTATGGGTAACAGATTATGTACATGTCCTAAACTATAATGATCTGTTTCCAGCTCTTAAGAACAGCAGGTTACATTGTTCCCCTTCCTCTGAATATCAGCAGTACCATTTACTTACCCGCCTACACAGATATGCTGTCTGTGTCCAGGCGGAGGGGTTAGGGAAGGCTATGCTTTCATTTGTTGTCCTTTGTACATCTCCTCACCAAGAGCTGTCTCACTGTCTAATTTTGACATTGCTGTGTCTATGTGCCCTATGTGTATCTTTTGGTCTTTCAGTGAATACTGAAAATGATAGATATGGTGGTCCTTTCTTGAAACTGGGCGGAAAAAAAGTGCGACAATTTGAGCTGAAAAACTTTCTCTAATGTGATTTTGAACATTCTCAGAAGGTAGTTCATACTTTAAAAATTTATAGAAAAAAACCCTTGAATGTAGGCTTCAGTAAGAAAAACCCTTCAGACACAAACACAGTTTTGTTGCTGTGCATAATTAGGGTTTTTCAAAGTTATATATGTTTTTTGTTTATTTGTTTGTACTGGTATATCCCTTTCAACCCCCCATCCCCAGTTCCTGTGGTCTTTCCCTGAGACAAATCCTGTCAATTACACTTTTAACCACACCCTAGGCCTCAAGAGTTCTAGTAAGACCCCAAGGTGACTCAGCAAGGTCTCATGCTCCCCACTCCCCTTTCTTTCCCTAGATGGCTCTGCCCATTGTCCCCTGCTCTTAGTCACTCCCCCCCTCACCTGAGATTGGTTGTAAGAATCCCCCTTATCTGGGACATGCCCCTGATATATAATGGGTTGTTTGTGCCCCAGACCCTCACTCTGGCATGGGGAACTCTGGCATGTGGAGTTCCAAAAATAAAACTTCTCCAAACCCACGCCAAGAGTCCACTCCTTCCTTCCACACCCTCTAACTAACACGTTCCGGCCTGAGGTTCAGACCCATGAAATCATCAAAGGTACCAAGCCTTCATCTTATGTTGAACCTGAGCAACAGCTGGCCGGTGAAGCAGCTCAGGAAATCAACAAACAGTTTGAAAGCAATTCAAATGCTAAAATACATTTATATAAAGCCTGAAACATTGTGAGTTCTTAGCAGTAATTTATGCACAACAGAAAACACAAAATTCTTCAAAAATATTGTAGAACACACTACTTCTTTAGTATAAACTTGGTGTAGAAAAAATATGCAAGAGTGCTGGCATTTTTCAATGGCAATAACTGCTAGACTAAAATGTTTATTCTCTCAGTACTTAGTTGTGAGCTAAATGGCTAAGAAAAAATACAGGTTAATGTTGATTTATTTTTTAATGTATATTAATGCATACATTTTTGGTATTCTACCTTAATAATCTCAGGCAGAAAATACGTGTGTAAAATTCATATCTGTTTGGAAGGTAAATGGATTTGAAGTTCGTTTTCTTATAATTTATTTTACACAGTTTGATGGTTTAATGTCAAATTAAGCCTATGGAAGTCTCTAATGCTGTGCAGCATCTCAAAAGTAATGAACTGTATCACAATTCCTAATGTGGTCCTGGCTGATTAAGAATGTTGGCTCCTTCTTGGCAATTTTGAACCGTCTGTTTAGTGAAAGATTCATGGTGTTGTGATATTTATCCTCACAGAAACATGATTTAGTTTAATACAATTTATTGCATATAGCTTTTATTCAGCTTTTAGTCAGATTTCAGAGTATTTGCTTCAGCTTATGTGTGATTTAAGATCTAGTGTTAGTGGACTTGCTAGTCAGTGGGATAGGGTGATGGTATTAAGAGAATAACAGATGACATTTAGTACACATTTTAATTTTGCTAGTGTTATGTTCTGTCACAGCAAGTGTAGAAAGCCACCTTTATGATAATCTTGCCCTGTGTCAACTGAACTTTGATTTCTGAATTATTCAAAGTAGAACTGTCTGTTAAGTTTTCAATGCAGAGAAAATTAATTGGTTTATTACTACTTTTCAACACATACTTCTAGTTAGTTATGATACAGTAAAATAACACTTAAGTTACTATTAAAATTGAGTTTAATAATGATGAGGATTTGTCCAATATTAACATGAAAATAAGCAGCATACCTTATATTTCCAGAAAGAAATAATTTTGCTTAAAGGCCATGTACTGAATAAAACTGAATATGCAGTTAAACTCTGTATGTGCTAAGAAATTACTTTTAAAATCTGAGCATTTCCACTCAAAATCTAATTGCTTCCGAACTCCTCAAATTGGGATTTCATCTATAGTGTGTTGCAAGAGTGACTTCACAGTGATTTCTCTCTACTCCTCACTAGATTTTCCTTTTCAATTCACAACTCTCCCACCACCTCTTTTCCAAAATCCCCATCAGATTGCTGTAAGATTTGTACATAATTTCAGTACAGAACAGTGTGCCACTTGGACTGCTCTGGGACTGTAGTGCGTGCCTCCTGGAGCGTGGACAAATCGTGCACTTTCCACAAATACTTTGTTTCAGGTTTTATTGCGTTTACAAGCCCATTCAGCAAAGTGCTGGACTTTATCATCATGCAGGGCTGGTTTTTTTCCCTCCTGTCTGTGCTTAGAGTCTTGCAAACTCTCTAGTGAGACATGCCAGAACAAAGAGATAAATTAAGTTGAAAGTTCTGAAGACTGAATGCTTTGCAGGGTTTTGAAAATACCCCAAAACAGATTAAATGTGGATCCAATAAGGAAAATGTTTAAAAAGCTCATTAAAATCAGCTACCATCCTGTGGGACTGGAAAGTGGCAAATGTGTCTGTATTTTGAAACCATGTGGATTTCATCCAAGAGAGAACAGATCACTGAACAGTATTTTGGAAGCAGTTAACATGGCTGAAATTATTAAAAGGACTAATTATCACCTACCTGCTGGAAAAAACATGGTATAATTTTTTACAAGTGGAACAAATATTAGTCAGTGCATTTCCCTGAATACTAGAATTAGAGCATTTTCATACAGAAACTGATTAATGTGAGGTTCATTTTCTTTGAGATTGTCAAAATACTTATTGGAAATTACCTGCTTTTTAAAAATCTATCAACAAATTAAGTTTATTAAGAAAAGTGTAGGTAATTTAACCTGTAACAGGGCAGTGTCAGACTGGTGCACACTGCCATAAAGCCCTTTCCAGCATATTGTGCTTTACCATCAGTTTTTTACACTCTATTATTATTATTAATATTACAACAAAGGAAATATAGACTTAATAGAATTATAATTATTCTAATTAAAATAAAATATCATAGGACAACTTGGCAGTAGAAATCAAAGTCTGTCTTACCTGCACCTGAAGAGAAGTAAAGTTGTTGAAACCTCTATCATCTATGAATGTCAAACAATTTTTCATATTCGGTGAAATACAGTAAAGTAGAACATTCACACTTCAGTAAACATTCACACTTCAGCATACAATGAAACCCCTTCAATGAAAGAACTTGTGGAAAAATAGGTGTCTGGGAAACAGTTTACAGGATAATAGAGTCTTCATATTTTGGAAACATCCATGATTAACTGCTAATAAAGACAGGATTCTGAGCTGAACAGATCACTGAGCTCACCAAGCATGAACATTTATGTATTACTACATTCCACTGTATTTTGTGATAATTGCTACTGGTGCTCAAGAAAGAAATCTAATGGAGTGACAGTGATAATATGAGCTTTCAGTTTTACTTCAAGTATCTTATAATATTCTTATATATGGGCTATATAGGCATATTCCTAAGCCAAGTATTAGTCTGATTTTAAAATTTAAACTAAGTTAGGGCTCTCATTTCCTCATTTGGATGCTTACAGCAAAAGAGAACAGTAACTGTGAAAGATGAATGCCTCAGGCAATGCATGTGCCAAATGTAATAGAAAGAATAAATTATTTTAATGCTTCTATTTGCTGGACAATCGAAGCATTGTGGGATATTCTCCTGATACTACTGCAATCTTTCCTATTTATGGTAGGCAGTCTGAAACAGAAAGTGAAGTGTACCTGTGTGTGATCTTCATAAGGCATATTGTGATATTGCAGTGAGTACTGCTGGAATGGAAAATAAAAAACTGAATTCAGAAGTCCCTTGACATTATTTTTCATTAGCTGTATTTCTACATAAAATCATTAAAATGGTTCATCACTGGAAAATGGGCACTCTTTTTCTGAAACAGAATATTGCAATATTAAAAGGCATATCAATTGTGTCAGAAGTTAACAGCCAATTTGCCAGATGTCTGCAATGATAACACTTCATGAACAGGGAGTTCATCTCAGTGCTGTGATACCAATATTAGTATTAATATCAGGTTTAAAATGATGGGTAATTTGCATCTATTAGTCAAAAAGAAGATGTATATTCTCTGAATTATTATTATCAGGCACAACTTTATTTCTAAATTATATAGTTTGATTTAAAACTGTAGAGAGCTGTTAGGGAACATAATTGAGCAGATATTTAGTCTGACATATAGGAAGCTTCTATACCATTGAAACGTAAAGGTTTCACTCAGTTGTTATTAATACTTCCACAGCAGGCTCCAGAAGGACAAAGAGGCATAACACAAACAGGTGGCCACAGAAGTATACCAACAACATTTCCAGTGTGAGATCAGGGATACTATGTGCAAAACACAGAACTGAATCCAAAAAATGTTAAAATAAGTATTTCTCATAACATTACCCAAACCATCCTCATCCTAGATCATAACAAATGTACTATTATAAGAGAGAAAAATACAAGATAGGACAAAAGGGAATGATTTTAAACTAAAAGAGGAGCGATTTAGATTAGGTGTTGGGTAGAAGTTCCTTAGTCAGAGAATGGTGAGGCACTGAAACAGATTCCCCAGAGGAGTTGTGGATGCCTTGTCCCTGGAAGTGTTCAAGGCTGAGTTGGATGGGGCCCTGAGCAACATGCTCTAGTAGGTAGCATTCATGCCCATGGTGGGGGAAGATGTTAGAATTTGAGGATTTTTAAGGCCCTTTCCAACCCAAACCATTCTGTGATTCTATGATATGCATAAAGGCTATAATAAAGAGAGTGATTATTCAATATGACAAATACTAGATGTGTTTTGGAAACAGTTCAAGGTATCAGTGAAAAATAAAACAAACTCACAGTGAGATGGTGGAGGTAGCTAATGGTGCAAGACTGGGATTCAGGGATAGCCCAAGTCGAAGTAGCTGGGATGTTGTACATTCCAGAAGTCTGGAAATCTGTACCCTAAAATATGCTATAGCATCTCAGACGAAGAACATTTTGTTCATTAGAAAGCAGATAGGGAATAGAAATGAAAAAGTCTTATGTCATTCCAAAGTGATCCTTTTTATGGAAACACTACTGAGCTGCATCATTGGGCATTTCATTTGGTCATCTTCAGTGAAAAGAGACATAGAGAAAATAGACTTTTGAAAGGTAATGATCAGAATGCATGAAAACAATTAGGAACCACTTAACTGAAGTATTACCTGTAACCATCCCCTTCTCAAAACAGGTTCCCATGCATCAGTCTGTGGGGGAGTGATTTCACTGCAAAGCATGCTTTTCATGATTCCTCTTCAACCTGGGACCAGTTTGCTCAGTATCGAGATCTCATTGGCTCTCCCACTGTAGCTACAGTCATCCTTTGATGTTAGTATGAGACAGGAAACGCCAGTAAAACAATTAAAATGTGATTATGAACCTTGTATTTTTTAACACGTGTCTGAGAACATCCAAGGAATGTGAAAAGAAATTGAAAATTCCTATTCTGTTGGATGGATGACAAGATAAATTGGTAATAAGTCCTTCCTGTGCAGAAAGTGCCAGAGCAATGTGCCAAAGCAGACCACATGCCATAGGTGATGCTCCTTTTATCCCATTTAATGCAGGATAGAATATACTTACTTGGTTCACCCTGCAAGAAACACAGCCTGTGTTGCATTATAAACAAATCATATTACCTAGAAAACACTGCAAAACAGTGCTTGCAGACTTTTCACCAGAGAGATCATAGTAGTTAACATTTGAAGAGGAAGAATTTGGAAGCATACCTGTAGCGTTACGCTGGTCACAGAACTGCTGAATGCTAGTCAAGGTTTCTGCAACAGACTGTAGAAAATTGTCTGTAGAAAATAGTCTGTCTGACTGTCTGTCAGTATGTCACCATCACTAGCTATATGATTGTAATCCAGGACAAATATATATTCATAGTAGTTCTTCCAATGATTTTCATCCTTCTTCTTACATTTCCATTGACATTTCTCAGAGCGTCTCCCTTACTATATAGTATTTAACACAGAACTACTGAGGCTTGAATCTATCTACCCCTCTGCTCTTCCAGACTGAAAGAGCCTGAAGGTTTCCTTCCCCACAAGGGGATCATGAAGGCCTAAAGCATTGCTGTGGATGTCTGCTTATTGCACAGGCCATTGCCTTTTCCATCCAAGTAGCCTGAAGGAAACCTGCATGCACCTTGACATCCTGCAAATAAAGAAAGAGTGTTCACACTTCAACCATTACTGGAAATCACTTTAATAAGCACAATGGGGCAAAGAAAAAGGAGCACGTGAATGGGGAAAAAACAAACCACAAAGAAAACCCTCACCAGAAATAAAAATGGGTCATGTTTGTAGAGTCAGAAAAAGGAAATATTTTCCTGTGGGATTCTTCTGACTTTAATCCTTATCTCTTGGGTTCCTTGGGTTTGGTTTTTTCCTTTCTCTCCCATGCCAAACAGATTCAGTCTGTTCGTTGCAGATTAAATTGCTTGTGTTTCTTGCGCTACCAAGCTGCCACTGCTGTTATAATGGCCTACAGGTGAATAAGCTTCATTCCAATTTGTTTGCTAGATGCAGCATCCTCTGAGAAAACAATTCTGAGATTGCATGCACTTTGTAAAGCCAGTGGATTGACTTCAGATGACAGCTTCTGGGTGAACTGATTTCCTACAAGTGAGATGAGCAAAAGGGTCTAGCTCTCTACCCTGTGGCTCCTTTCTAAATATTTCTCTGCTGATGTTGAAGAGTTAGAAGCAACAACCTGTCACTTAGGAAAAAGCACATGCCCTTGATTCATGGGAGGTAACACTCATAAAATGAATCTCCAACAAAGAGTACAACTTTGAAGATCAGCAGGGAAAACAGACAAAAGTCAATATGAAAAGAACACAGGGCTTTGTTTGCAGATTTTACTTTTGTTGGGACACATTCACATGGCTGACTGCATTGGACACAAAACATGGTTCATTTTCATGGAACAATGCAATGGATGAGATTGGATGGGAGCTCTGGAGATCAACCCCTCTACTGAAAGATGAACCATCTAGAGCAGGGTGCTCAGAACAGAGCATGGTCAATGTTTGGATACCTCCAAGACTGGAGATTCCACATCGTCTGTAGGAAATCTGTGCTAGTGTTCAACCACCATATGAGATAAAGAGTTTCTCATTATGTTTAAATGGAATTCCCCATATTTCAGTTTGTGACCATTTCCTCCTGTCTCTGGGCACCGCTGGGAAGAGTCTGCCGTGTACAATTTACTCACACCCATCAGGATTTATACACATTGATATGATCCCTCTGAGCCTTATCTTCTCCAGGCTAAACAGCCCCAGTTCTCTCTGCATTTCCTCACAGGAGAGATGCTCCCATCCTTTAATCATCCTGACGGCCCTTGACTAGTGTCTCTGCAGTAGGTCTGTATTTCTCTCATACTAAGGAGGTCAGGTCTGAACTCAGTATTCCAGATACATCTCACCAGGGCTGACAAGAGTAGAGTGATCACCTCCCTCAATCTGCTGGCAATGTTCCCCTTAAAGGGGTCCAGGAGGCTATTTGCCTTCTTTGACACTTACGTGCACTGCTGGCTCATGGTCAGCTTGGTGTCCACTAGGAATCCCAGGGGTTTTGTTTAAAGTTGCTTTCAAGCTTTCCAGTCCCCAGCCTGTTCTGGTATGTGGAGATTTTCCTGTTCAGGTGCAGGGCTTTTCACTTCCCCTTGCTGAATTTCATGAGGTTTCTGTCAGCCCATTTCTTTAGCCTTTTGAAGTCATTCTGGATGACAGCACAACCCTTTGGTGTATCAATCATTCTTCCTAGTTTTGAATCACGTGCAAACTTGTTGATGGTGTACTCTGTCCCATCCAAGTGATTAATGAAAATGCTGAAAGGGATTTCCCCTACTATTGCCACTTGGGGTACATTTTGTGTGAAGGAAATCAACTTAAAATTTGTAAAATCTTCAGTTAAGCTGGTTTAAATACAGACACTTGTCTCATAAAATACTGTAATATTATAAAAATAATTATTGTTCTTTTCAATACCAAAATTTTCATGTTCAATACTCTTACTGGAATTAAATAATTCACCCAAAAATTCTGGCCAGCTCTATTCTTTAGTAGAATGTTTGAAATTTTTCTTGCGGACAGGGTGGAGGTGGAGGATAGGAAAAGAATAGCAATATGAGGTTTTGCAATCACACAGTGATTTTGAAAAGGATTTTATCTCAAGATTTTGTGAAATTGTTTGTATCAGTTCAAAGTCATGAACTATAGACAAACAATAAAGAAATAAAGAATTGTCAAGAACTAAATCAAGGTGACACTCTGGATAACTCAATTTTTTTCTAAAGAATTTTGCAGAATTGATTTTTATTAGAGTCAGGAAGGAAGACAGATGTCAAAAACCTCAGCAGTTGTGAAATAGAAGTTTCATTCCATTCAGGTCAGTTCTACATGGAGAAAAGAAATTTTGAAAAAGTTCCTGGATTACAAATCACCCATAAGTGATGGTGGGTATTGCTTTACACAAAGGAGGTCCCTTTATGAAGGCTAGCAATAAAGTACGGAGATTTAGAGTGAAAAGTAGTGACGCAAACAAAACTGTCTTTATCTCAAGAGTCACAGTCTGTTGAAAGGGTCATTTCGATTTCAGGTTACTCCTATTTCATGACAATTCACCACGTCTTTAATCAAAATTGAACACTGCAGCAAGTCAAGTTTCATTTTTATTGCTCCATGTAAATATATTGAAAAATTGTCAGTATAAACAATTATAAGACAGAACCACCCATATAAACCCTGTTTTGTTTCTGCTCTGAAGACAGGCTATCATTAAGTCACAATTTGTAGTAATCATCTTTTACATTTAGTGCTGATTTTTGAAAGATACTTGAAATAACTTGTGGAAGCTACTGCTCAGCAGTTTCCACAGGCAATCATTCTAACATAAATCACTGTGTTAAAATAAATATTCAGAAGCAGGGGGTGGCACTATTTTTAAGCTGGTGATAGTTAAGAATTGTTGTATCTAAGCCATGTAGATAGCTCCAGATATTTTGGATGTACCAAGTACACATACACAAGTACACATTGAAGTACACTCCACTAGTACACTACATCCAGTTGTGGTATTATAAGATGAGGCATGAGGTAACAGCCAAAAGTATGATCTCACCTTGGGGCTACTTTTGACCGATACATTTAAAAATTAAGAACTGAGCTTTTCACCATCCAATGAAATTTCCGGGAAATGTTTTGAACTGTGAGCTATGGACTTTTTTTATTTAGCCATACAATAGTAGAATTGCCAAATGATAGAGTTTTACTCTCATTGCACTGAAGTAGACTTTTTCAGAGTTTTAGCAAACAATTTATATGTTTGTCAGTTCTGACCTTTAGGAACCTTGATGGTAGAATAGTGCAATACTGTTAGATAAATAAGTTTTTAAGCTTAGTTTTCCAACAACTTTATGGTGCATATTTTGCACAAATCTAAGAATAAAACTCCTAATTTTAGTAAAGATCTGCAACACTGAGCTTGTAGCTTTTTTTTTTGAGAAGCATTATTTTAGTTCAGCTCTGCGTTTGCCAAAGGCATCATATTCCAAAACATATTTGCAGAGATAAGAGTTCACTATTTTCCTCCTTGTGGCATCTATTCCATCCATGTGAAGAAAGAGTGTAACATTTCACAGCTGAAAAAGAAGCAATACACCTAATAGAAAATAAGCAACTTAATGTGCTGTGCAGTACAATTTTCATTGTTAAGTGTGAAACATTGCATGATCTAAGAGAATGGAAGGAAGCGTGAGTCAAAATGAATGGGACCCAAGACTTTTAAAGACAAATGCCTCTAACTGAATCACTATATTATAAATTAAATATTCAAATCTAAGTCACACTATGGGCACCATGAACTTTTTCTTTCTTTTTCTTTCTGAGGGAATTTTAAGCTTTTTAAAAATTTTTGGAGCTTTCTTAGGATCACTGCTCACCTCGGATGAAAAAAAGAGTAGGAATGATGAGAAAACTCTCAAACCTATAATAAATAGAGGTAGTTAGCTGTGAACACATCTACAAAAATGTTTTGTTGTTTCTAATGATGGGACACATTCAGCACACTTCTTTATCTCCTATTTTGTGGTATATCTGGCTCATGAAAATGGTAATCAGAATAGTATGGACAGATGAAAAAGGGAGATTGCAAAAAAAAAAAGTGTCTATGCCTCAACTACTGAGGGATATTCAGGATCAAAGATTTTTATTGTGTGGATAGCCATCTTTTAGGATTTGACTCTGAGATACAGATTTCTTTCATATTAATCCCTGCAAAACCTTTGAATGCTAAAGGCTTTTGGCTGCTGCTGACCTAAGAGGAGATAATACACTTCGCAGAAGGACGTGTCTCCCCAGGTATGCTGTCTTGACATAAGATTATTTGTTGTCCAAAACACAAAAGAATGTTAGAGGTGGAAATAGCATGAAAAGGTGACTTCTCATGACACTCATCAGAAGCCTTCTGTAGCTTTGAAAATCAGCAGACACAAAGGTAACTATGTCTAAGGTGCCTTAAAGGAGATGTCCATAATTTAACCCCCAAAAGTTTATCTGAAATTTTTCACAGCTCAGCACCTCCAGTTGTGCAAACACGCTGTGCATAAATAAATCATATGGCTATAGCCCCAGAGAGAGGAATAGAGAATGGCAAGTAGGATTTCACAGCCAGCATTCACTGGTGGCAAAACTGACTCTCTTTTTTTAGAAAGCCTCTGTGCTGATCAAACTCAATGATGGCAATTAGAGAATAGTTATTTGTCAATGCAGACTGAACAGTTATAATTGTTTTGTTGCTGTTTTCTCAAGTTTTTTCCTATATAATAATTTTGGAAACTATGTGGGGAAATGCTTTTGTGCAGACTTGAAAACACAGTTACAGATGAAAGCATCTTGAATTTATTCTAGTGGTGACAGTAAGAAAAAGATGGCTTGCTTCCAAACAATTTGCCACATATAAGATGTTTCATTTGTCCCATCTCATTCTTTTCCTCTTCTTCTTTTTGTAATCACAGCACTTCATCCCTGCAGACTCCTCTACCTAATGCTGTTGGATGATCTTTGTCAGGAATGCTTTATGAGATAAGATTCTGTGAGCTTGACGTTTGCTCAATAGCTCAGGCATGCTTTTCTAAAAATATTGTTCTACTTTTTAGATGTCGTACATTTATTGTTGAATTGTTCTTGGACTCATCCTTAGGAATTCATGGTTCCCCAAACACTGATGAACAATTTTCATCCTTCTCTCAGAAAAATTGTGCTCGGTGGCACAGATTTGCTGTCTAAATTTAGACATATGTGAGGTTATGTAAAGTGAGGCATGGGCATATGTTTGCAGGACTGGAGCTCTGGTTTGTGCTAGAGGCATGATACGACTAAGATTCAAAATCTGGACAGTTATAATTACACAAAAACCCAGGGCTTACTAGGGTTAAGAATGTAGTTTTCTACTAGTCATGCATGTGAAACATACTTTAAGTGTAGTAAACTAACACTGGGGAAAGCCATGATTGTTCCTTTTTTGTCCTAACTTGAAGTAAGTTTTAGGTTGCACTCATTAAGAGCAGAAAATTACATGCCTGTGCATATCAATATAAAACCACCATATAACATGAGCATCAACCAAAAATTATTTTTCTTTCTTACAAAATAAAATTACAATAGCTTGAGTGATTTTTTTGATTACTACATATTTTATTGCACAAATACTCCATCAAAATAATAATTAAAGTATTTCTTAAATTTTTTCCCCTATACTTTTTTCTACTATTTCCATGATGATGGGCAGCAGTATTTTTGATTTTGGCACATCGATCCATTTTTTCCTTTTATTTACCTTCCTCACTTCATCATAACTGCAGGTTTTGGGGAAGGGTTATTTGATATAGAGTTGAGGTTTTTCCCCCACCAATAAGCTGTGCACAGCACAGACAGCACAGCAAGGTCATGCTAAGTCATGACTCACAGGGCTGTCTCTTCTGATGCTTTTACCAGGGAAAGGCATGTTTTTTCAGGTTCAAAACTATGGTTGACCTTTGGAAAACCTAAGGTCTCTAGATCAAGACCTTGTTAGTGCCAACAACATGGTTCCATAAAGTGATTAGAGGCATATTCCTGTCCTTAATAACAAATTTCTATTGGCAAAAATACTAGCAGTGGGACTGGATTGAAGGCTGTAGCCAAAGTACTTGTAATTGAAAATCTGCACTTAGTGCTCTTCGGGTTTAAAGGGGGGAAGAGTTCAGCCTGGTCTTCTTTTGATTTATGATCTACTTGGAAAAGCTGCAAAGATAGGAAGGAAACAATAATTTAAAACTAAGGTGACACCAACTAGAGAGAGAGAAAAGAAAGAGAAATATAGAAACAAGCACTTTGAAAATATTAAAAAAGCGAACAGAGTACTTAAAAATGTGTATATTGCTACAATTTTCTTTGTTGTTTGTAGTTTCCCTTTTATTTTTTTGAAGATTCCTTTTTTTCCTGTTCAACCCTTGGCAGTACACAGCAAAAGCTACTTCAGATACCTCTCATGGCTAATATGGCTTGATTAACAAATGGATTGCAAGCTGATACCGAGATCCATCTGTATGTCAAAGCATCAGGCATAAGGTATTTGATATGACTTGTGGTGGACTGTGATGGGACACTAACATTTCTCATGAAATGTACCTTCCCAGTAGCATAATTTTGCAGAAGTTAATGCATACTACGGCCATATGTTGTGTCTCACTGAATCAAGATAAATTGGAACTCAACATAGAGCAATCACAATTTTACATTATGCAGATGCAATGTAGATAAAATTGCTACCAGTTTACCCTTAAGCATGAAATGTAGACATGCCAAGTTGGGTCATACTGTGAGGACAGGACAGATATTCATCAGCTTCAGAGATTCGAGATTTTAATACCTTGTCTACTTCTCCTGAGAACAAAAAAAAAAAGGTACTATACTTAATTTCTAAACTTCTTGAATTTTATGGAGTCAAAAGATGGTCTGTGTTATTAATTCTTCCAAAAACATCTTCCAGTTCTGTCAGCTCTGATTTCAAGTGCATCAGATCCCTCAAAGCCAGAAAACAATTAAATTTTTTTGATTCTTAGGTTGCTCCTCTGTTGATTAATCAGTGCTGTTTGACTGAAAGTGGCATAGTGACTCTGATTTCCCTGACATACATAAGCAAGGTCCTTGCTGTTAATTGCTCATGCTTAAGTAATTTTAGACATGCCTTTTTATTCTTAGAATTCATTTCCTGTACAGGTTTGATTGGCATTGACTTCTTTCTGACTGCAACTTTTTTTTAGAAATCCCTATATTATATGGTAGATGCAAAAAAGTCCTTAATAAGGACTTTTCTACCTTCTATATCTTCTCCTCTTTTTCTGCTGCAATATATATTTACTTAAGATGGAAAACCATGGTGGAACATGCAACTGAATTTAACTGGATCATCAGAAAAATCATGAGCCTCAGTCATGAGCTGAATAACTGAATTTATTGTCTTATTGCCTTCTTTATATACTTTGTTTAGCATTTCTGTCATCCTTACCCACCTGTTTGTTGCCATTGGGCTAAAATTATAATGAAAATCAATGTTCCAAATATTTTATATGACTTTAACAGGCCAGCATTTCACTTTTGAGATTAAAGTGAATTACCTGAAAATACCTTTAATTTATGAGTTAGTTTACTCATATAAGTAATCTCATTGAGTTCAAAAGAATCAAACTGTGTTATCAGTCATTTAATTTTAAATAATACAGACTTTTTTTTCAGTGAGGGTGGTAAAACACTGGGACAGTTTGCCCAGACATGATAGATGTACCATCCCTGGAAACATTCAAGGTCAGGCTGGATGGGGCTCTGAGCAACCTAATCCAGTTGAAGATACTCCTGGTCATTGAAGGGGATTAGCCTTGAGGGACTTTAAAGGTACCTTCCAAAACATTTTTTGATTCCGTGATTCTATAATCTTAATTTCTCCTCATGCATGAACTTCTGCAGATAGTATGCTAGAGATTGTATGCTATTTCTGAAAATGGATAAAATTTCTGTAGTGTTAAGACTATGCACTAGTTCAGTAATAGCAGCCCTCACAGCAAGAGATTTAAGGAGCATAGAGTGGAAAAAAATGGGCTGGATCGTTGATAAAAAATTCTTCCATTTCCGTGCAAATACAGTTCACCTACAGCATTTGAAAAAGTGCTTGTGAATCTGCTTATGCTATAAAGTACCTTCTGCTCAGAAACTCACCTGATGAAGAGACATCTTCAATGTTAAAATGTCAAAAGCTTATGAATGTCACTGAACCTTCAATGCCATGTTTGCACATGTCCCTATCTGTTGGCATGCACCCCACACTCCCAGCAGGTATTTCCAAATAGGGAAAGGTTTAAGACTCACCCTTTGTGTTTCATATAAGGTAAAAGACCCAGAAATCTCTTTACCCTACTCATTGTAATTGGCTCAGTGCCAGCACAGGAGCATGGATTGGGCTTGGAGAGTGTAACTCAAAGTCTAGTCTGTTGCTGGTCTTATTGGACCGAGAGCCAAATAGCCCACCTGAACTACGAAGTACTAAAGAGAGAGAACAAAGAAACTCCACGCTCTTTCGAGGTATTGTAGCAAGTGTATGGGAATTTGTCCCTACACTATGTTCGACTTACTCTTTGTGTTTGTATTATTTTCTTTCCTTATTAAAACCTTTTTGCTTTTTCAAGGCACACTCAATCATGCTGTCTTGCTAATTGATTTTAGGCCACTTCTCTGCAAGGGTTGGACCCTCAGAAGTATTGGGAATTCCCATACCTATCCTCTACGAAGCACCTGAGCCATAAGAAACACTTATTGAAGCTAAAGGGAAAAACAAACCAACAAAAAGGGAACCTCATGCTCCAGAGGGAAAAACCATATGCAGCATTCACTCTGAAGTTTGGGCAAGGGAGAGATGTATATACGATGAAGGATTGCCACGAGGCAGATTTACCTCTTTACTACCCATTCTGTCACTGATCTGAAATACTTTTGCAGTGATGCTAGAAAAACTGCAGCCATGTAGCATGCAGCATCTGAACTGTGTCTCTGGGTTAGGGGCATACCGATCAACAACCTGGTTACTGTTTTTCAATGTTTTAAACAAACCAAAGGGGAATTCTAACATACTCATTTCAATAAAAGGTCATAGCTTCAGTCGATGTATAAATTTGATGGAGTTATTCTGGCATAGGTTATCTGAGGCTTTAGATCATTATTTCTAAAATATTAGAGCAGAGCCTGAGCTAGCATAAATCAGAGCAACTCCACTGGCTTCAGCAGAACCACTCTAGTTTTTGTTGGCTGAGAATATTGGTCTTAATGTAAATACACAGTACTTGATTGATTTCTATATTGCACTGGTTTTCCATGTGGAATTAAATTGTTTTAAACTAAAGCTGCTCTGTTACAAAGGTGGAGCAGCAGGGAGTGATGAATTAGACTCCAGCTACCCAAGGGGGATCTGATCAGCTTGTCAGAGAAAAGTCTTTTCTTATATGAGCACTCGTTATGGTACTCGTCCTATGGCTATGCTGGGAGTGAAGTGTTCTGTGACACCAGCACACATTGATCACAAAATACCTTGATCAGCTCCTGTGCAGGTGGGATTGAATATGGGTACCATGCTGCCCCTATGCTGTTCCCTGAAATCTCCCTTGGGAAAGCGCCTGGTCTAGAAATTCCCACCAGCACCTGCATTACAGGCTGCTGGCTTGCTCATGGAAAACTTTAGTTATGCTTGCTTCCAGGAGTGCTCTGAAGAATGACTGTGATCTACAAACTAAATATTACTTGTATTTCTTCCTCTTTTTCTGTTCCATGTGCAATCCTTGCATATATATAGCACAGAACTCCATAAAAAGTATGTGCCAGTATGTGTCTGTTGCTCCTATAACTTTATTGCAAAGCTTAGTCAAGGTGAAAGTCCCAGCTGCTTCAGGCCCCATCAGTCATAGTCTGGGATGAGATTTTCCCTGAAATTCCCAGGGCTTGAATGAAGGTCGGGGCACAGAACCTGCACCTGCACTTCTGTAGGCTACAGCCTTATGGATGCACATCACTTACTTGCCTGGTGGGATCGTGGGTTTATTCCAACTCACATATCAGCTATTTCCAAGTGAAAGGCTACTTTGATTGTACTGTCAGGAGCTTCCATTGGTCTGGCAAGGAACACCTGACCTTGATCTGGAAGTTGGTACTGCTGTCTCCCAGGAGCCTGGAAAAATATTTTCTACAAATCATTGCAAAGCAGGCTGAAATTCGCAAGGAAATGATTGCTGTAATTGGAGGGTTTGTGCAGCTGAACAACATTTTACAACCTGATATATATCCTTGGGAAATACTGTAGAGATGTAATGTACCCAGGAGGCACGCTTTCTGGTCCACTATAAACATGGTAAATCTATGTGTGAGAGGCAGTATTCCTCATTAGTCTCAATGTTTTATTAACAAAATAAAATAAATAACAACAGCCTGTTGTTTGCAAATTTGACATCTTTCTATATGTAGAAAATGAACTGTACATCACTGATCATCCAGAGGTGGGATCTTCATTCCCATTGGCAGAATGGGAATTTCCAACCGGATGACTACAAGCTGCTATAAATTGTATTTTTTAATATGTGCAAGCAATATTTTTTTAAGCTGGGAGACTACAGAAGGCTGGTCAGCCCAGAGGGCCTTTGATCAGATGTGATGAGTTTGGATATGACTCTTATGGATCTGGAGGATCCATGAGTGAGTCTCTGGCAAACAACATGAACCATGGCATTGTGGGATGTGAGTTGCCTGAGCCCATCTACACCAAGCAAGGTTGTTGCTGTTGCTGGTCATCTATTTTAGTAAAGGTACTTTGTCAGTGAGAGTATTTCTGCTGCATCCCCACTGGACTGCACTCAGGACACTCAGGATAATGGTTAAAAAGAAAGACGGTGTTGTTGAGACGCCGTTTGGCACCAGGGATATTTTCGGAGGCACTGTGACAAAGAAGTATGGATAAAACCAGTCTTCCCTCAGTGTAGAGTCCCTTGCTGCGTCATTCCCCTCCTTGTCCATTGCTGTCATTGCAAGACAGGCTGAAAGGCAACAGATGCATCTTCCACCAGCCTTGCTGATCCAGAGCTGCCAATAGAAGCTGTGCGGTCACTGACAACCAGAATCACAGCAGCTTTCGGGAGACTTAAATTGATAATGATCAGAATCCAGCTCGTGATAAGGAGTTACAAGGCGAAGTTTGTGTCACTCCTGTGACCCATCTGTGTCTGTACAATGTGAGCTGAACTGCAGTTCAGCACAGCCAAGTGAAAGACATGGCTTAGATAGTAATGCAGCTGTTGCTTATTTAGAAAAAGCTGTTTTATTTATTTTAATTGATTTTTAGGTACATTTAATACTTGGAAAAAATGCCTTCTGCAGAGTATTAAATATTGTTTACCTTATGACGTGATGTTTGTGTTTTAATCTGTACTCAAAATTACTCCTCTGTATCGATTAAGGGTGTCATCTGTCAATCACTCTGCTCTGAAAATCCCATTGATTTCAAAGGGATTTGGTGAAGTAGAATGATAGTTCTATAAACCAATTTTCAGGGGTTGGTGAAAGTTAGATAAAGTTGGACATTGTACGATTTCTAGTAGAAATTATGTGATTCTTATGGTTCTGACTGAATAAAATAAAGTATGAAATTAAACTGACAATGAAAATAAGGGGAATAATATCTATTTGTGACCCAGTAACTAAAGCAGAGTCCTTTATAGTCACCTGTTAGGGTATCTGTACTTGGTCTAGGAACTTGTCCTATGCCATAGGAACCCTAGGCTGAATATTTGATCCCCTAACTCAGGGTGACAGTGCAGAGAACCTGTAAGTGTGCAAAAATCTCAGAGTTCAATGATCCTTGCACTTGCTTATTTTTTCCTCTTCATTCTAAGATTAAAAGATGTATTGCCAAGGCATTTTATTTTTCTTCAGTTTTTAAGTTAGCAGAACTGGCTGAAACACACAGTTGTCATGGAATAATCCCTAAAAGTTTTATTAGCAAAAAGAAAAGGAGATCTCACAATTTCAATACATAGCACTATGGCATATCTACCTTTTTCTAACAGAACATCTTTCTAATTTGATTTTTTTTTTTTAATCCAGCATCAAAATAATCTTGGCTTAAATAAATGTTCATCCTGAAGATTCTCCTTCTACCTACCAGTATCAAGCCAAGGGATAAAAAAAGTTTTATAAAGAAGTGGCATTGATTGTCATTAAGGGTTTTTTTTCAGCTGGTGATATTACAATGACAAACCTTTTAGAGAGATGATGATTGAACATTCATTTTTAGTATGGAACCTAATTAACAAACCCAGTGTACATTTGTTCAAATATTTTGGAAAGATAACACCAGTCACAAATGTTAAATACCTGTTTTCCTTTTCTTTGCTTACTCACGCCTTTATTGAACACTTGCTATAGCATTTTATCTAAAATTAGGTCCACAGTAATTTAGGCAGGCATGTCTTATGTGAGAGATTCTGTAGGAGAACTTAAATCATTGTGACAGCCACTAGAAATTGCTTAAATGAAAAACATTTCTGAACAATTTTAGGCCTTATAATAGAGCTTTTCAAAGGATTAAAAAACTCCCACTGTTTATAGATATTTGAATGGTGCTCACTTTCAGGAAATAACAGTGTATAAAAGCTTAAACCCTCTATAGATCCTGCTTTGTACATAGTACCCTTGCTTGTACTTTAACTAAACCTGAGCTTGTCAGCAGATAATTTATACTATTTGGAATTTCAAAACTGTTGATCTCAACTCTGAGTTCAGTACTACTGAAAAATAATTCAGTAACTAAGGTCATGATTCACAGCTTGCTCTATGCTTAGCTTAAAACTTTAAAATCATCAGGCTTTTCAGCACCTTCTCTATACACTGGGAAAGGTGCGCTTCTCTGACGTGACCTGAAGAACCTCAGTTAGCAAGTACTGGTTGAAGGTCCATAATTCTGAAGGTGTAAGTTAGAATTGAATCTCTGTTTTAGCATCAAAATGCTCAAAGCCAGAAGTTCAAAAGTTCATCTAGAGCAACTGAAAAAATAAAAAGTTTTGCATTTGCTCTTGCATCAGCCTTTGTCTCCATTTTTGTCCTTTCATGTCACCACTTCTCTGCTTAACCTCATCTGTAGAAGGTGGTTTATTGTGAAGACAAAATTCCTGGAGATGATGGTTGCACATCATGGGTGTTGGCAGGGTTTTATTGTTGTGGTACATCTCTTCAGTTCCATTTAGATGCAGTCTGACAATTATTTCAGGGATCTGAATTTTGGCTCTGTGTATTTTTGACACCTATTTTGATTTTCTTGAATTATTTTATTACAGTAACAATAAAATAATTATGATTAATTTTAAACTTATTTGATTTTATATTAATTGTTAAAAATTGCTATATTGCACAAAATTAGAAAAAGACACTACTTATAGAGAAAAGATATGGACACATATAACATGTATACAATACATAATATATAATACAATATGCACCTGTATTTTCAGTCAGTCTTTGGGATGTTACCTTGTATCTTTGAGATCTCTGAGGTGCTGCATATATTGCAGGCTATACAGAGCTGTTCTCAGTCCCTGCATTGCTCTGTTTAGAGTTTTCCTTTGATAAAATCTGCTCCTCAAGCTACTCTTCTGCCTGAACTTCTCCTTGGCTCTGTTCTTCATGTTTTACTCCTGTATCAGTCACAGGTGTTTAACCTTTTTAACAAAAAAGGGGCATCTTCATGGGGGAAAGGTCCACTTTTAGATGTTTAAGTTCATACTGTTAGATGGATATTTCATTGCAGATTTAACTTATTGGTCTTCTCTGTTTGCTCTTTTCATTATGCTTAAAAGAAATTGACAATACTCTTAATGGCATTTATCTAAATCTTTCCTCTCATTTTCTAAATAACATAAGGCCATTAAGAATTTAGATTCAAGAGGTACTGTCCTATAACTTACCAGGACCCAGTGCAGAACAAACTAGTAGAGCAGGCTTTTAAAAAATCCTTCAGGTAATTTTGATAGTAGTTTTTTTTTTTTTAATGATTTGACTGTGTCTGCCTTGGACCTGGAAAAGTATACCAAAAATAATAAATCTTTGCAAATTTTTAAAACTTGTTTCTCATATGTTCTTACTGTAGCTCATGTCATATCTTGCAAATATTGACTTGTGCATGAAATCAAATTTGTAATGGCTGTGGGTTTTTTATTCTTTATTCTTCAGCTAAGTGGGAATCATAATCCAAAATCAATATGTATTTTCAAGCACATAGAAAAACGTCTATTTGAACTGGGGATGATTTACAAAGTTTCCTTGTTCTTATACGCAATATGTATAACATTTTTGAGTCTCATTCTGATGTGAATGCCATTTTTTGAAAGTGTCACTATTATACTAGCATTTTATTTATATAGCTTCTCAGCTTGTCAGGAATATGTTTTTTTTTTCCCTTTTTGTAATGCATTAAAGCCTATCTGAAAGCATGAATCCCTTAAGTGAGACCTCAAGCAATCTGCTCCCATGTAATATTGGGTGATTATGGAATTTTCTGGGAAAATACAAATAATTTTATAGAGGAGACTTATTCGGAAGTCAAAACTACATCTGCCCACCTTTAATGTAGTAGGTGTGCATGGGCAAGAAACCGAGAAAGATGAAGTTGTTAAAAACTCTGGATCTGTAATACCTTTAGGGTGGCATGTCAGAAGGTATGAGAAAACTGTGTGAAAACAGCTAGCTGGGTTTATATACAGAGAAATTCAAAGGTGTTTGTGCTGGAGTGACAGATTGGCAAGACCTTTGGAAAGTTGGCCTGATCATCTAAGCTAGAAAGTAATAAAGAGGTAAAGCCACTTGATAGAAAGACCTTCTTAAGAGCCCAGCACACTGCAGAGAGCTCAGTCCAAGGTGAAAGCACTGTGTGAATTCCAGGACACCAACCAGGGCTCAGGCACTTTGTCCATCTGTGAGGAGTCCTGCTGCCCTGAGAGCACCATGATGCTCAAGGTCATGGGGTGTATTTGTACAGCATGTGTGTGATGTGGGGGGTTGTTGAACAGAAACTGCTACCCACCACTACAGCCATCCTGGTTAGTAAATAAATTTTGAATTAAGTAGGATGGGGTTCTGTGGCTTTGCTGTTTTGGCTACTCCACCCCTAAACTCTGTTGTAACACCTTTACTATTCTGTAGTTCCACTTAGTCCTAACTCTGTCGTTTCTACTTTTCACCTCATCAGCCTTCTGCCTCTATAATTCCTCTCAGTGAGATTTAAGGTCTGATACACTTCCAGCCCTGTAATGTGTGTTCCATTTCTGCAACAATTCAAACTCTGTCTTTTCAAGATTTTATTTTGCCTTTATTTTCTGCCTTTTTAGATGTGACATTAGCTTTTGTATAAGCAACAGAGACATATGGAATGAGTTCTCTCATTTTCAGACTAACCAAAGGGTGTTGAAACATGCACTATTCTCACAAATTCTTTTTTTTAAGGTGCTTTTGTTTTCCTTAGGAAGTTCCAGATTTTAATGTCAAATTTTAGCTTTTCTTGAATATAATGTTCTTTTGAAAGGCTGTACTTTATTTCATTATGATTCTTGTTCTCTTGTGTTGATTAGGTTTTTATTGACATCTTTTTAGGTTTTTGATTTGCTCTGGTCATTTCTATGGTCTGAGACATACTGGCAAGATATTTCCCCTGTCCCCACCCCAATATTATAAGCTTATCTTTTTCTCATGCAGCCTGGCATCATCATACATTTTTTTCTAAATATAAACCAAGATGTAAATCCAATGTTCTTCCTTTTCTTAGTTGTGCATTTCTTACAGGTTTTGTCCGGCATCTGATATCTGTCACATTCTAATCTGAGGTTAAGGATTTGTTGAAGATTTCAGAAGAATCTATTTGTCTTGACTGTCTTGAATATGTACTACATGAATCCTCTTCTTGAATTACAATGCTCACTAAATTTTAGTAACATAATATGTTAACTAGCTTGCCATTTCTCGTTCAACTGTTGATTTTTAAATTAATCTCATATTCTGTAATGTTAAAATGAGAAAACCTGCCTTATCCCATTTTTCTTTTCAATGTTTCCTCTTGGCTTCATAAAGACAAAAGTATCTTGCTTGAACCATTTCAGTCATCTGCTATACTCCTGGAGAGTTTCAGCCTCTTTAGACTGTAAAATTCATGCTCCACATTGTCCAATTATTCCTCTTTTATCGCAATGTTTCTCAAGTCACTCTTTTTTATTTAACCTTTACTCCTGATACTATGCTGTAATTATAGACAGTGACTGGAGAGAACTCTGTCAGCAATTATACACTCTGAGTATATATATGAGTATAATTGGTGAAATATTATGTGTCCCAAAATTACCAAGGATTTCTCAGGCATCTAGATCTGATTTAATAACTTGGGTTACNTTTTTATTTAACCTTTACTCCTGATACTATGCTGTAATTATAGACAGTGACTGGAGAGAACTCTGTCTTAGCAATTATACACTCTAAGTGTATATATGAGTATAATTGGTGAAATATTATGTCCCAAAATTACCAAGGATTTCTCAGGCATCTAGATCTGATTTAACAACTTGGGTTAATTTTTAGAATATTGTCACAACCTTTTAAAGATATCTACACTGTTTACTAGGCAAAACTAATAAATGTCTAATACAGTTACAGTTAATTGGTCAGAAATTATAACATGGATTCATTCCTTTCTTTTAATGTTATATCTGCAGGTGGTGGTACAGCTGCCTCTCTTTAAGCCTACTCTGTTAAACTGACTGAGAAAAGCCGCAAAGCTTCAGAGAGACTGTATTTCAATCCCCTCCCTATTTGAGGAATTTCAGATCTTTGTCTTCTGATGATGAGAAGAGCGCTGGTAAGATCAGTCCCAGTATCTTGGCCTCAGCAACATGCTAAGAGAGAAATCTGGATTTTAGTTAGGATGAAATGAAATTAATGAAAAATCATATTCACCTTTCTCTACAGAAGCACACTTTACTGGCTAATATTGAGATAGCCTTATGATGTAAGAAATATTTTTACATATATTTAAATTAGTACCAATAGATAAAGGAGTGAATGCAAAGCAAAAAACTATGAGTAAGCGTAATTTTGCAGCCTATTATGGTAAGGAGCTGTTGTTTAAATTGATTCCAATGAAATTATTTGACAAATTTTTGCTGTTCATTGGAATGAATTTAGTTTGAAGATAATAACTTTAATGAGCACCTTTATCCTAACTACTTTGAAGGTAGGATTTTTCTTAATTACGTGCTTAAACCCAACCTAATTTACATTCACAATTTAGATGTAGGGAGTAGTTAAAAAAAAAAAATACAGATGACCAGTGTGGGTTAAATAGTTAGCACAGAATCACAGAATGGGTCAGGCTGGAAGGGACCACAGTGGGTCATCTGCTCCAACTTCCCTGCTCAAGCAGGGTCATTCCAGAGCACATGGCACAGGATTGAATTCAGACAACCTCTCTGGGCAATCAATTCCAGTGCTCAGTCACTCACACAGTAAAGAAGTTCTTCATATTCAGGCAGAACTTGCTGTGCATCAGTTTCTGCCCCTTGCCTCTTGTCTTATTGCTGGGCACCACTGGGAAGAGCCTGGAAACATCCTCTGACACGCTGACTCCTCCCTTACACACATTCATGAAGTTTGCTGCCAGTTGCTTCTTCGTGAGGTTATCATCATTTTTAATTCAAAACTCCCAAACAAAGACAATTCACATAAAGCCAGATTCACAGTGCTGAAAGTACCAAAACATTCTTCCATTACATCTTCCATGCAAGAAATTGTAACAATTATGCTATAATTGCTAGATAACTAAACATTTATGTGTATATAATTATATTGTAATTTTTAGCTACAGATGTATACAGAATGCAGAGTAATATTATATACAATTATATCATTTATCCTACAATTATCTCATAGATTTATACAGCCTGTGACCTGCCAGCATAGAAATTACCAAATCATATGAAAGTTTAAAAAAAAAAAACAAGCAAATTTTGTAACAGTGAAGAACGGAAAAGCAGTCTTTGAAAATGGAAGTCGAATTTTATCTTAGCAAATTGTTTTTTCTCAAAAATTTGTTTTCTGAGAGTTTTGAAACACAGGTAGAAAGAATAGTAATGTAACAAGACAGTCCATATAAAGAAACAACAAAGTACATGCATATTGAGTTGCCAATATAGAAAGGCGAATATGAGAACTGAATAGAGTGAGATCTATTATGCTGTGCAATATTTCGCCAGTGAGGACATAGTATATTTAAAACTAAATATATCTGAGGAAGTGGAAGCCTTTCAGTAGACAAAAATTTTAAGTGTTGCATGGAAGAAGCAGACAAATAAATACATTTTTTCCTATCTTCAAATGAAGTATATTAATTTATCCCTCATACAGTCCTATATCAGCAACCACAATAAGACTGTGATTTTGTGAACTTCAAATTCTTGACTGCATGTGTTAAATTATATCTTCCTGGAAAAAACAAGTCCATCAAAGAAAATTTGCAATGTTACATACTTTACTAGGAGAATGGGTAGCCATTAATACCAATATTAGCTGTTCTTTCCCTTCTTTTGGGAAGAAATGCGAGATGTCTGTACACAAACTTTGCAGTCTTGTAAACATCACCTTAACTAACTAGTCAGCCTCTGCAGGGAAGTGGTAATTCTCTGCTGTAGTATTTTCATAGTGGTTTCTTTTATTTCCTCTTGCTTGCTTGGTTTGCACCCCGACCAATTGTTGATGAAACCTTGGGGACTGAGCGTAGCAAAAGTATTCAAACATCCCTGACTTAATTTCCTTCTAAGGGGTATAAAGAATAAGATTTTTCTGCTGTTTTGCTTTTTTACACAGTTTTCACACTGTTTTGCTTTCTCTCTTGCTGCTGGCATCCTCCTTATTGGGGTTTTCAAGGATCTTTTTTTCTTGATGAAAGCACAGACAAAAAGACTCTCTTCTCAAAGAGGCAAAAAAAAGGGACAAAATTCTTGCAAGTTAGTCTCCAGAAAAGAAAGAATTCATACCAACTTGACTCTTCAACTCATGCTAATCTCAGAAATTCTGAAGCTGTAAGTATTGTATACAGTGTAAACTGGGACTTTTCCTTTGGAGAAAGTCACAGTTGATTGAAAACAAGAGCGTAATTTAAAATGCCAAAGTAAAGGCTTTTGCTTTCATTTTTAAATACAATTTTGAGGAAAGTGAGTTAGATTTAGAAAAAATCTTTTAAAAAACGTATTACTATTTTTATTTTTGCAGCCAGTTAAGTTTGCATAGACAAAATGCATTGAAATATCTTCCCTAAGCTTTATAAATTCAGTTTGAATGATAAAAAAATAATGTGCTCTAGACTTAAAAATGTCTAATATGAAGCAGTTTGAAATGAAAGTGCAAAAACCACTAAGGATAAACTATATTTGTTTCTAACTGTGACAGCTTGAAAATAAAGCACAGCCAAGGTAAAATGTTTCTAAGACATAAATAAAAGAAAACAGACCTCTGAGCTGGTTAAAAGTAAGGAGCTAAAATTCCTTAGCTAAACTCTCAATTTCAGAGTTTTCTATACATTGTCCTTCCATTTGTGCCTATGTTCTTCAATTTCACTTTGATTTGTGAGAAGTTTTAATTGGTAATGCACTGTTTGTACCAGACAAGTTAGTGAGAAGTGTCGTCAGTTCAAAAAGTGATGGATGAAGGGACGGAGGGTAGGAACTGGGAGATACTAAATGGACAAATAGACAGCTTCTTCTCTTCTTAGCAGTATTTAAACTTAAAACAAGGGGGGTTTTGTGATAGTGGCAGCTGAGGTGAGGGGTTTCTCCACAGCCATATCCTAAAGGCATTTTTTAAGCCTCTGCTAGCTGGAAGAGTACAGAGTTTTCTCTCTACTGTTTTCTTTTATCATCAAATGTAGAATAATGACCCTTGATTTAAATAGATAGCAATTCTTGATTTAAAGAGATGATAATCTGCTAAAAGGCAAAATTTTGAAGTATAATTAGGCAATACCAGTCAAGAAAATCCTCCTTAGGAACAAGATATAAGTTGGAAGTAACTGATGACCTAAGATACTTTAACGATAGCTGCTTATTTTCTCCTAGAAATCATTTTATGATTGGATTAGTGTCACAGTCATGCAGAGACAATTATATTATCACTCTTATTAATGAGTCACATTCTTTATATTTTAATATATTGCTTTAATTATTTTAAGAAAATGAAGACTGTGAATTGGCCAGTTAGATTACTTATCTTATCTCTCATCAGTCTCTTCATCTCAGAAGATAAGGATAGAATAACGTAGTTACAGTGATTATTTCTGAGTCAGAAGGGGGGTGTAGTCAAAAAATAAACATCTTCACATCTAGAAAAGTTAAGATGGGTAAAATAGTTTCTCTTGTTTTCCCCATACTCAAAGGCTCAGCCTGGCTTTAAAACTGCTTGTATTAAGGCTGAAATGGTTCACTCTTGGATTTCAAGCAAAGGATAAATTTGACTGTACATGTGAAGAAGGTATGCTCTGGTACCTTGGAAAATCCCTACTGACAGACCAGTCCTCAATTTCAAAAAAACCAGAACTCCCCTTAAATCTTTAAAACGAATCTTTCAGAGTAGGGGCTGCTGGCATTCTCCTCTTATCTCCTCAAATTCAGATTTAGCTCTGATAAAAGATTCAGTGGCAAGGATAGAAGACAGCATTTTTATGCCATACAAATGTAGACACCGCTGGCTGAAGGTATAAGGCATAAGGTATTCTGAGGATGGCAGTACAGTCACAGGCAGCCTCTCAACTATTTCTGATGGATCACTGGAAGTCATGCATATAATAAATACTACCATTTGAAGAGGGGTTGTGTTTGGATTGTTGCAAGGGAAGGCAGGGATATTCCAAAAGCAATATATTTTGCTCTTGTTGCTCCCTGTGCCCCTTCATAGCCAGTATGCTGGCCATTGTACAAGTCTTCCCTTTACCTCTTGGCTTTCTGTTGTGGACTTAGGACTCAGTCCCAGTCCTTTATCCTAGAAATAACAAGACTGAGGGGGTGTCAAGAGTCTCTAAGATAAGATTTGAAAATCATGTGAATACAAAGATTAATCCTCTGGGGATAAAATCTAAGATTTCTTCTTGTCTACAGAGAAAGTTCAAGTGCTTAAAAAAGATACCCAGACATGGCAAAGACAAGAGTAATTTTTGAAACATCATATTTTTATGTAGAAATCAGAGAATTCAACCTGCAACAAGAGACCTCAAGTTTTTTTATGTGAAATTTAGAAACTTCTCTGCTGTTTTGGTGGCTGAATTTTTGTATAATTTACAATCAGCAGATAGCACGAGTGGTGAGCCATGACATTTGAACATAAAGACATAGACTGGATAGAGACAAAGTAAAAATGCAGAGCATTTCATTAGAAAATAAATTCCCTCAATATAGTTTAAAATCATATTTGTTTAAGATTTTATACCAGCTTGAACTGATTGTGGCCATGTAGCTACCCAGAGCTTGCTGACAAACTAGTTTAGCTTCAAACTAGAAAGGAACATTTCTGGGTAAAAAGAAAAAGCATTATATTATATACTGTTGAACTGTTGCAGCCAGACTGAATGTTGATTAATTGTCCAAAATATTTTTTTTCTGTCTCTCCAATAAAGCACATTACAGTTGGCAGAGACATGGAGGACCAGCCTGCTGGATGGAGTGAATGTGGACATTGACAGGTTCACATTTCTTCACTGGCATGACAAAATCAATATGCTATTTCCCATTCTTAAAGATGACCAAGAAAAAGCAATGTATTATCAAGAAACTTCTAGATGCAGAGGCAAGTAAATAAAACAATCCTACCATATTTCACTATCCTTAACCTCTAAAGGCATTTCAGGGAGTATCTGCACAGTACCAAGGCAGTGCCAGGCAGAGAGATGGCTCTGCTGCCTCTTAAAAACCCCGTCAAGTACTGGCCACAGTGTACTGTGGTACTGTGGCTTGGCTAATGAACACTGTGGAGAGGGCTGGGCATGTTTGCAGCACTGTTCTGTCCCACAGCTGTGTGTATGCTGCTCGGAGTACCCAAGAAACCTCATTTAGACACCCACTGAAACCCCTCCAACCATCAAATGCAGAACTATCAGAGCTAATTAATTAAGCTCCATCTGGGAAGTCCTTCAAGTCCCTCATTAAAATTCTCCTTTGCCAGGGTGCCTACAAAATGCCTACAAAAAGCTTGTCAACAGTTAATCTCTGCGTGTCCTGAAACAGCTGCTTGTCATGGTGGCTCTGATGTCCCACTAGCACCATGCATTTCCTCTGTGCCCCTTTCTTGGCCTGTGTTAAGGCTCAAGACCTGTGGGACTGAGGATCGCCTTTAATTCACTGAATCAAGCCTCCACAGGAAAATACTTCTTTTGGATTTCCTGTAAAGTTGGAGATTTATAGGATAGTGTCAGAAAGGGTGCTTTGGAGAACTCACTCTTGCTTGGTTAACCAAGAAATTGACTGAGAGACAACATAACTAGTGTAAATAAGGTTCCTTCAGAGAAATAATATACAAAGGACTCTTTACTGTAGTACAGAAAGACAGAAACAAGAAATAATGTCTATCAGTTAAAAAGCAAATTCAAACTAGAAATAACCTACCCATTTTTAACAGTCAGGGTGGTCAACCAGTGGAACTAAGTGGTGAGGAGATGAAAAGCTGTTGTCTCATAATACCAGGAGAAGAATGCTGCTCAAAATTGTCTGCGTTACCCTGCCCAGGCCACGTATTGCTAGAATTCAATGGAATACAACAGCTACTGATACACAGTAGGTCAGTCCAGATGATCTTTAGTCCCACCTAGTTATATGAGTCTGAAAAAAGTGGTTAACAGCAATGTGAGGACTTCAAACATGCTGGATTCACCTAAATGGTTTGTCCCATTCACAAGGGGAAGGACCCATGGTATGTCCCTGTGCAGTTTTGCTTACCTATTTAGAATTGCTGAGTTTGCTTGCTTTCAGATTTCAAGTGAAATATTGACTGCATAATATAACCAACATACCTGCAATGAAGAGAGAATAAGGTAAGAAAACTGAATTATTATTTTCCAAGGGGAAAATGCACAAGTCCATGTACCCAGTGTTGCTCTGAATTATTTATAGCATCTATTAGTAGAGCAGACGAAGCTTTGTAAAGTGCAAATGAGCCAATTTCTATGACTTTTATATGCAAAACAAAATACCTAAAAGAGTAGTCAAATTCTAAATTTAAACAGTTTATAGTCAGGTTACTAAAATAGTTTGCACCAGCCTCCCTAAGCAGATCTTCAAAATCTTCATATTTAAAGAAAACTTGGACTAAAAATCTTTCAGAAAGCTTCTTTTTATCTATTATGCATGTTGCTTATGGATAATGTCAGATTATTGCTTTAAATAGCCAACAACCATAAACATTTTAAATGCCCAGTTTTTGTGCAGAGGACATCTTACCATGTTCTTCACACAGTTAGCCCTGGATTGTGTGAGGGCTTAAATTGTATCACTGAACTATTTAATGAAGCAGTGACCTTAGCAGTGGTGTGCATTTACACTAAAAGTTCAGAATTAAAGGATCTACTAAGATAATGAGAAAATGGTTACTCCAACCTACATACTGCAATCTCCAGGGACTCCTACGTGCAGCAGTAGTATTGCAAATGGATAATTCCCTCATTTCTTCTTTGGAATTTCTAATAAAACTAAGGTTGAAAAGCAGTGTTCCAAGAGAGAAAAATATTTGTGAAATTTATTTGTTTTTGTTAAAGAGTCATATCCCTTAGGTTCTTTAAAGAAGCTTGTTCAGATAAAGGCAAATTGTAGCAAAATAAAATAATGTGCCACCTGTACTTGAAGAAAAAGACTGATTTAATACCGTATTTCAGTCATTCTGAATACATCTTCTCACTCATCCTTTACTGTGAAAGAAGAAAGAAAACATCTCCAGATCAACAGTACTCATTTTTTTTTGGTGGATGAGTGATGCCTTCCCAAAAGAAAGACAGACATGAGCAAGAATTTAAGAACAAAGCTGTGGGATGGTGACTAGCAGAAATTGACAAAATGAAGTCAGTCCTGACATTAGTTACTAGACTTAAAATGTCAAGACCATTTTCTCTGAGTTATATCAGGCTTGAATTTCACTTAACTAGGTGGAGCTCTCCTCACCTCTGATTCCAATCAGACTAATCTATAGTAAATGCTAGTGTTAGTTTGATTATCCACTAGAATATATATAACTTCAATCAGGCCCTAGTATAACTGTAAATAAATGATAAAAATATTGGGCACATTTAGGAAAATTAATTGTAGCAAAGCAATGGATTATAGACTGCAAAACAAAATACAACTCCCAGCATGTGAAGTTTTTGTTTTTAATGTTTAATTTATTACTTCTTGCTGTTCAAGCAGAAGGCATGTAATTTCCCTATAAACATGCTGATCAATATTTAGATAGAGCAGTGAATACAGTTTTATAAAACTTTATAGGGCTATAAAATGGGTTTGAGTAAAAAGTAGAGAAATGAAAATAGTAAACAAGAACTGTCACAATAATTACTTGCAGGCTGAGAACCCCTTCCTTCCATACCCCCCAAACTAATAAAAGACACTTTTGCCCAGAATACAGAGTAGGGTTTGTATTGATTCATCTACTGCTACTTTCATTTGTCATTACAATTAAGCCTTTTCGATAAGCCAGCTCTGCTTTAAAAAACATGAAATGGTGATAGGCCCCAAAAGATTGATTTGCTGGAATTGGTTTACCTAAGCCTTTGCCTGATAGATCTGCCCACATATCTACCCATGGTTCTCTGCTTTTCTTCCAGACCAGACCTCTTCTTGTAGATGAGAGCAAAGCTACTCAATACCTGTGTCCCTTCAAATTCTGCCTATAATGCTTTTTTCAGAAAGGAGGAAGTCTGGGAAGAAGCCGTAAAACAGAGGCCCCCTGTAGCTAGTGAAATAACTTATTTTCCGAGTCCTCCCAAACCAATGCAGATTTTAAGGCAAACTGTAACTCTGGAAAATCAAAACTCCTGGGTTTTTTGCAGGGACTGGGAATTGACTGCAAAAGACATGCCAAGAAGTAAATTGTGCAGGCATTTAATTTCTAGATCTTACTGCTATAGGCTTTACCACCCAAAAACAATCTTTGCACGTCCTTGAAGGAGTTCTGCCACTGTATTACATATAATCCAAACATTTAAAGGAATAGCAGATATCCCGAAACTTGTCTAGTGCTGCCTGCTCCGTTATGGACTTTATTTTCTTGTCATACAATGTTTGCAACTGAACTATCTCTCCTTATGTTGACAGCTTTATTCTTGTTCTCTGATAAATTTTTCCCTCGTCCAAAATATTCTTGTGAAGAAGGGAATAATATTTGTCACAGCTGACTTCAAGGAACTTTTTTTGATATTTATACAGTGATTCAGAAAATGATCATTAACCTTTGGAAGTTTTTAACCTTTGATATTTGAAAAGTCAGATTTTACTGGCCTAAAAAGCAATCCAATTCTTAAGGACAGATAGGTAATGCAAAGCAAATCCTAGACTCAGGGTAAGACTGGTAAAGAAGAAAGCACAGGCTGAAAAGCAGGCTACATGGTGTTGATAAAACTGTTGCTGAATTATCAGTTTGTCTCTAGCAGTTACTTTAAAATCGAATCTTTTAAGTAAGATGGGGTCAAATTCTAATCCTTCCTCTCTCAAATCGGAGCAATTCCCATTGAAATCACCTCTCCCTCTATCTAGCAGAATTTGACACTTTCTTTTCAAGTGAAGCTGGGAATCCTACTTCACTGAAGGCAGGGATTCCTATTTAGAAAATAGGAATCTTTATCTTCCTTTCAACCAGTAATAGCTATAGGTAGCTCTCCCTGGTGTACCAGAGCACAGCATGAAATCCATTACATGTGTTAATATTGCTTTTTTAAAGCCTACTGGCATTTCAGCAGCGAAGTCTAAATCATCCAGATTTAGGAGGTATATTTATTATATTTATTTCATGCCAAAATATAAACACTTTATTGTAATCCAAGAATATTGCCCTCTTTCTCTTAAATTAGATGTGTATATATATATACACACATATATATACATGCAAATATATTTATATGTATAAAGCGAGCTTAAATTGAAATAAACACTCAAAGAGGTATTTTTTAATATTTTCCAACTTATCTTTCATCACTGAAATAATTTCAAAAAACTGCTACTTTTGGCTCAAGTTTGTCTTCCTTTCTTTGGGTATCATCTGCTTCGTTTATGTTCTTCATCAGTTTAAATGACTGACATCTATCTATGTCCTCACTGTAGTGCTTGACGGGCGCAGATTGCACCTCTGATGATATCTGCACATAGAATATTAAGCATGAGGAAACAAAGGAAACAGCCATACATGAATTGGAGAAAGTATATGCACAAAATGATAGCACCATCAAACGAGTTAAAAGGAATCATGACTTCACAACAAATGCAAAATTAATAGGAGCCATTTTAAAATGGACATGAGAGTTAAAACTAAATAAAAACCCAAGCCACCTAAGTATAAGCCTGTCTGCAGAGGGAATTTAAGCACTGCATATATGTAGAGTATTTTGAACAGAAATTACAGAGTCAAATTATAGAAATGTGCCAGACATGCTTGATGTGAGACAAGACAAGCAATGGCTGTTTGTGGTGCGTGATTCCAAACACGAAGACACCTGCTCCTGGGACTGCAGTCAGAAATATGTTGCCATGATCACCTGCTAAGCTGTGTTTATCATGGAAATCCTCACCCCATCATTCCAGTATGCAGCTGAGTGTAGATTTAAAAGGGAGAAGAGAAAATAAATCCAGTCTTTCCTGTCCAAGTAATGCCATCTATATGCTTTTTTAGCTGAAAACTGGTCCTGCTGTGTCATGGTTCTGCATGGACTCATTGCTCAGCTTCATCATTGCCGCATCTCAGGTGATATGCAATCACTAAATGAAATTGAAAATAATGAGGAAAAAATGAGTCAAGGAAATTACACTGAAGATTCTTAGCACAGAAATGCCTGAAGAAATGGGAAGTTTTTATAGTAAAATATACTAAGCATTTCAAGTGCTTGAGCACTGCCAGTGTACTCCATAACTAATATCCCAACCAGTACTGTCAAAAAGGATTATTAATGGTTCTCTTCCAGGACATTAGGTGCAACAAAAAACACCTAAGAAAGATGTCCTCTTACCAAAAAGAGGGTTTTGGTTATTTTGGTTGCCTTTTTTTTTTTTTTTTCCCTATTTTCTTAGTCCAGTAGCTGATTCACACAGCACTTACACTAGGATTTTTTAGATTTACAATATCTGCAGCTAAAGGATACCTGAATCAACAAACAGATCTTCACAGTTATTGTTCCTTCTCACTTAATTTACTTCATGGTTTTCACACATGTAATATTGCACAAGAAACTGTAAAATTTCTTTTTCACACTTGTAAAATTGCATTCAAGAAAAGCAAGATGAAGGAAACTGCAGTCACACAATGAATGCTAGAGCTGGACATTAGTCAGTGGTGACACTAGTCAGTATTATGTTCGTACATCTTTAACATCTCCCAGTGTTACTGCAATCACGGAGACAAACGTTAGCTTTTCCTACAGTGATAAGCTGATCATGGTTTCTTGACATAATAATAAAAACACCAATAAATAGGCAAATTACTAACGTTTTCAAAAAAAATGAATGTAATTGAGAAAACCTGATTCCATGTATCACTGATTTTTTGGAATGAATAGCTCTAGTCAATGTATTTTAAAGTGGTTCTATTACACTTAAAATGTTCAGACATTTCTATATTATTTTTATTTTTACATTGCTTGATGTATACTAGGGATACAGTATATGGCTTGCTGGAAATTCAGTTTCTACAAAACAAGCCCTCTGGAACTCAGCTCACAAAGTTCATTGTAATGGCATTGATTCATGTCATTCCTCTTGTTAATGATATTGTACATAGCAAGACTTTGCAATCACTGGATAACATTCTTAGATGGGAAATCATGCCATCAGTCCAGTGGGGAATGTGCTTGGGAATGAAAGCTGTTGATGAAACTGTAACATTCAGAACTAAAACACAAACACAATTGGGTAGCATTTTTGAGACAAGGATAAAGGTAGAGCTGGGAAAATGATGACTTTTCTTAGGTTTTGTAGGTTTTGTTTGGTTTGTTTCTAGGTTGTTTCTGGGGGCCCACTAGAAAACCTGTTCTTTTTCTTTTGTTTGGTTTCAGTTCAAGTTGAACTCTTAAATTAATTTTTTTTTCCTCAAGGGAGGAACTAGCAAAACAAAAAACTGAGTAAAATCACTTTGCACATGAATGGAAGAGAAAATTGAATACCTACAGGGTTGGGTGGGGTTTGTTGTTGTTGTTGTTTTGTTTTTTTCCCTGTTAGTTTGTTTTTTTTTCTTTTTAGCAAATACCTAAATTAAAAAGAAATCCAACACCATTCATGAACTGAAAGAAGACCATTGAAAGCACATTTGTCTCTGTGACAAACCCTCTAGAGAAGAGTTTGGATTTGCTCCAAAAAGAGCATTTTTATTTTTATCTGAACATTACAGCCTTGAAAGAATACTGGAAAAAGAAGCGAATGACTACAAATCTCTTCCAGATTAGATCCAGATATGGATACTAGGATTAGAAGTATAAACCCAAATCTATTCTGCTGAGGTCAACAAAATTTTTTTGGGGTCAAGGCTCTGGACTGGGAATGTCTTTAACCTTAAGAGCTGTGGTAGTTCTTTGAATACTTTACCTGAACTTTCAGAGTTCCAAGTCCACAGCTGCAGCTGAGGATTCCTTACTAATAACACCAGGAGATCAAACTTGCCCATGTTCTAACAACTCTTTAAGATCTTTGGAGCTTCAGATTTCCCTAGCAAGATGTAAAATATTTTGACAGAAAAGCTTGTCTTTGGGTTAACAGAACTGAAAACTTTTATGTTTCTCTTCCTCATCTTTCTGTAGCTCTTTTTTTTCTGTGTCTTTGTGTCTCTCAAAGCTTCTGAATTTTTGTCTTTCTTAAACTATGGCTCCCTGTCTTCATACCTCTTTCCTAGCTTGCTTTCATGCATGCCTTTACATTACTTCCACATCACTACATTTTTTTCACAGAAGGGAGTATAAAAACCACCCTCTCATTTTTTCAGTCTGATCTTAGCTTTAAAGTTTTGGCTGACACTGAGCAGTGATGACAACCTGAAATCAAGAGAGAGGCATGCTGTCCTGGCTTCCATTGCAGCCTAGGGGAAGAGACAGTGCAGGTGCAGGAGGTAATACGGCACAGTTGGGATGTGGCCACTCTCTGCTGCAATGGTCCTGGGGCAGTGTCTGAGAAGAGGGATTTTTTTCTCAGTTCCGTAAGACTTCCGTAAGTAAACCTCAAGTCTCTTTCCTTGGAAACAGGGATATGAGCTCCTCAAGGAAATTAAATTGATTTCCTTTTTTTTTTACTTGTTAAGATTTAGATGAAATTGAAAATTAAGATCTTACAGAGTCCCTTGTGAAACAAGAAGAATTCTGTCAGAAGCAGCAAAGCTCCAAAGTGTGAATGTAGTGCGGCAGGAAGGCAGTCTCATACACGTGAGACACCATAAGATGGATTCATCTACAGTAAGGGAACCAGGCCAGTAGATCAGAATCCCAGTCTCCAGGTGAAACAGCACAGATGTGTCAAGAATACATGAAGATGATTATGGCCTAAAATTCTTCAACACTTCCCTTGTATTCCTACCAGTAAAAGCAATGTATAAATTCATGAAAAGCATCTGCCTCACTGTCTGACTTGCTAGAATTGATGTAATGAACAGATAGTTGGTTGAATTTTACATTTGCCTAGATGGAAACCAGAATAGAATGATGAAAAGGAAGAGCAGTCTTTAATTTTATTTCCTTGTTTCTGGGTTGACTTTAGGGAAACAAAGTAACTGAATGATCACTATAATCTGACTGCAGAAAGTATCATTGAGACTTTAAATTTTAGTGACAGACAAGAGGGCAATGAAAGGAAAGAAACTGAACTATCAAAATGATAAATACCTTTTGAAATACATCTTTAAAAATAGACAGGGGGAATGTAGAAGAAAAGTTGTGGGTGTGGAAATATTTTTTTTAAATATTCATTTAATAAAAACATTCCTTGTAACTTGCTTGTTACAGTTCCACCTTCCATTCTATTTGCAAAACTCAAACTCCTCAGAAAGCTGAAGGGGAAAGAAGCATTTTAGTGTATGTCTCCAAATGATTAATGTTGCAGTCATGTTCCCTCTCATCAGTTCAAGACCACTTGCACATCTATAGAAATTGGGCATGAGATGTGCTGAAGCATATTAAAATCTCTTCTTCTATTACTTTTGTACTGAATAATTTTTCCTGCTCTTACTTTTGTACCACTTAAATGAGAAAGGAAGCAATTTAGCTGCTATCACATATAGCCTGAGGCAAAAGTGTCACATAAGCTTCATTCAGAAAGAATTTTTAAGATAATTATTTATTTTCCTTTAGAACAGCTTAAAGACAGCTTTCTAGGAAAATGCATACTTTCCCACATTTTTTGCTTGTCTCTCCTTGACTATTCTCTCTCTAAATGAATAATACATTACCTATCCAAGAATCAAGGTGCTGGAGATGAAAAGTTCCAGTTAGATCATATAGCTTATGTCTCTCTAAAATCAGGATTATTTCTTGCAGCACCTGTTTTCGAGATGTTGCACAAAGATATAGTTGCCTTTTTTGCCCCTTTTAGTTTCAGCCAGATTCTCAACCTCTCTGCAGTCACTAGAGGAACACCATTGGCTTCCTAGCAACTTCAACCAGCTTCACTTCAATTATGTTACGTTGTCTTTGAAATATGAACATCTGGGAATTCTCTATTTTGCAAGTTGTGGGGAGGATATTACTGCCTGTCACTCTAAGGTTTCACCCATGGTTCCAGATTCCAGCTGTGCCTAAGATAAAAGACAGTCAGCAAAGATGGGAATTAATGAAACGAAATGGTCTTTCTTGACCTACATATTGAATCTCTCCTATGACCTCAATGACCTAATGCCTGAGCAAGGGAACAACACTCTCACAGAATCACACAACCGCTGAGACCAGAGATCATCCAGTCTGATGCCCTGCTCAAAGCAGGATCATCTAGGTCAGGTTGCTCAGGATTGTTTCCTGCCTGAATTAGAATTTCTTCAAGAACAGAGACTTCACAACCTCCCTGAGAAACCAGTTCAAGTTCTTAACCACCCTCAGAGTGAAAAAATATCTCCTAATCTTTAATTTAAATTTCCTGCATTTCAGTTTGTGTCCACTGCCTCTTGTCCTGTCACTGGACACCACTGAACAACACCTGGGGCCAGCTTCTTTATTCCCTGCCCCCACCAGGCATATATCCCTGGACACAGGTCACCAGGTCCATTTAGCAACAAGCCCATGTTTTGCCTCTTTCTCCTTTTTCTACTAATTGACTCGTAGAAGTCCTTCATATCCCTTGTCTCCCTCAACTCCAGAGTTTTCAGCTCCTGTTTAGGCAAATGTAATTTGCCTAGTGGGATAACAAGCTGTGCAGATTCTGGATAAACATGGAAAGACCTGTGTCCTTAAATCTCCGTATGCTACCCAAACAGAAACAGAACCAACAATGGTGTTAACTATCATGTATTCCAGGCAGGAGTCTAGGTTGAACTTTAATTCAAATTGGAACTTTTGTCCTCATGGTCCTATCAGAAATAGATCTACATTGTGTATTGCCCAAGTTGTGATGCATCAAAGAAGTATGTATAAAATAAGATAGATCAGAAGATAACATGGTAGAAGAGATAAAAAAATGTATTTCCTACTGAGGTTTATTTTTTGGCATTTCTCAAAAAAATAAAAGCAAAAAGAAAGATTTCTGCAGTGAGGTTATTTAAGGGTTGTATTACTACATTAAATTGAGTTCTAGTTCCAGAATGACTTCTTCTTTTGAAAGTAAAACCTGTTAAATAGCAAATTCTTAGCCAAGAATGGTATTTCTTATTTTCATTAGTTTACATCTGTTAATAATTCCTTGAAAAGCAGCAATGACTTATCTTAAATCTGTATAATTTTCCTGTTTACAATAATTGCTCTCTTTAGGAAGGATATTTAAGGAAGGATTTTTTTCTTTAATGCCTTGAGAAAAAAAAAAAAGTTAATTTCAACAAAGTAAGAGGATAAATGTATGTACAGATAGAAGATGCATTATAGTATATGTGTACTCTTCTCCCTGCTTTTCTCCCTGAATATGCATGCTATATATATAGCCTCACTGGATCACCCAGTTCAGAACTAAAATTTTCAGTTTCAATTCTTCTTGCAGTTTTATGTAACAGTGATTTTTTTTAATGCCTTTTTTATATTTTACCTGCTGGAAATGGATAATTTGGATAAGTCTGACAGTAATCACCAAAGCTATTTTACAGCTGTTTGCACCAGCAGAAATTTGGTCCTCACACTGCAAAATCTTCAATCAAGTGGCTGATTCTCAGCAATTCTTAGTTATTATTGAATATAGTGATTGAATATATGTTCAAGCTGCACTTGATGAGTGAGTGACAAAAGGGGTCTTCTGGCAAAACTTTATGGACCATGTTTTTGCATTTCTGTCTTTGGTGCTTCCACAACACTATGGCCTTGTAAGATTAATTTCAAACTAGTCCTTAGAGTAGCTGATAAGATAAATTGAAACATATTTTGACACAGAATATTCAAACATAAACTCAACCTCATTAAAAATGTAGCTGCGAAGTGATATGTTGTAAAGGAAATGGATCTGAACAGAATGTCATGAAAACTGCAAAGTAGTGTTTGTGAGTACATCTATCACTTCCGTTTTCATGTTCTATTACTATTCCCTTTCCAAAAATATTTAGATGTGTAGAGTTTTGTGTTTGCAGAACATTTCTGAGATGTTGGATTTTTTTGGAACTTCTGTAACAGTGCCAACAAGGATGACCATACATGTAAAGAGTTATTTATTTTTTGCCATTCATTAGTCACCTGATTAGAGAAAAGTTGGTCATTGCAGCTGGCAGCAACTGAGCCTATATAATGTGGGCCAGGGACCAACTGGACATTGTGAACAAGGAGTAAATAAAATGAAGAACTGATAAGCTATCAGTCTATAGTTTAAATACCTCTGTACAACTTCAGTTTTCCCAGTCTTTCTCCTTTGGGCTTGCACCTTTGCCTGTCTGTACAATCTTTACAAATCAAAAAAACATTAATTTTTCTTTGCAAATATGCCCAAATGGAAGAGGTCTTTTTGCACACAAATAATATTTGTAAGGTAATATGAGTGTGTTTTTCTTCTATATGTGGGTTTAACTTTTTATACAAGTCATGTATAAACCATAAGCATTAACTTAGGCATGGAGATTCATTCACAAGCTAGTAAATGGTTATGAGAGAAACAGCCTATGGATACAGAGCATGAAAAATTGAAAAAGAAATGAGGAATTAAACTCTATTATTTCTCTTATTCCTTGGGAGCATGAGTTGCAGCTATGCTAATGGTTAGATCAGCAGCATTTAGAGGAGCAAAATCATAATGGATCCACATGGCTGCTATGATAACACTCAGCATACTGAATAATTACAGAGACATTGGTAGCATGTTGAGCTTCCCAGTGAATGTAATTAATATGGTCAGGGCCTCATTTACTCACTGAAGCACACCAAAGCTTAAATCTGGAACAAGAGCTCCTGTTTCTGCAAGGTTCTACAGTGAAAATCGTGGTGATTACACAGCCAGTCCAGAACAGAGGAACAAAATGAGAGTAAAGGAATTAGGATGCAAAATCAGTGTTTAGCCAAAACACTTTCAAACCCCTTGTTCCGTGAAATTGTGGTCTTAATGCTTGTAATCAGGGCTTATGCTTCCTTTTCAGCAAAGCTGTACCGATTTATCTTAGATATAGTTTGCAGCAGCCCTGAGATGTAGTAGCAGCAGTAGGTGAATTATTGCAACATTTAATGTGTGATAAATGGTCAAAGCCAGTGAGAACATTTGGTGGGGGTTTTTTTTGTTTTTTTTTTTGGGGGGGGGGGGTTTTGTTGGGTTTTTTTTTAATGTGATGTTAAAGGTGTATTTCCGTCTATTTGTGTTTTGTGCCAGATTTACTTACAGGTGGGGCAAAATTCAGTCCTGGCCATGAACTGCATTCATCTGAGTTCTGAATTATTCAGTCCACCAATTTACGGACAAAGAACTCCACAACTCTGGGTCTTCTTTTCCTCCCTGATTTTTGTGATGTTCTGTTCCCCCACAGCCCAACCCAGCCTTGCCCCAGCACCCACCACTCTCTCCTGCAGTGCCAAAACCACTGTTCTCTCCTAGAAACCTCGTGCCAATGGATGTTCTTTATTAAACAGGCAGCAATTTCAATTAGATTAAACAAAACAAGGTTTATAAGACACAAGCAAGGGAAAACAGAGAGAAAATCGAAGTAACTGAATGTAAGCAAAATAAATCATAACCAACATCTAGACAGCCTAGCCAGTTAGACTAAAACTCATAATTGCAAGATATTGATTGAGTAGGACTAAAAATCTTATATATCCTTGATATTTATTTGGCTAGTTCCAACAG
>VXBB01005108.1:526005-555171 GCA_013399915.1 Illadopsis cleaveri | reverse complement strand
TTCCAACAGCCATTTGAGTTTGACAGC
This sequence comes from Illadopsis cleaveri, assembly GCA_013399915.1. NCBI lineage: Eukaryota > Metazoa > Chordata > Aves > Passeriformes > Timaliidae > Illadopsis > Illadopsis cleaveri. Next base: position 555,144 of record VXBB01005108.1, on the reverse strand, counting down.
TCAAAAGTTCTCTCAATAGAACTAAGGTGTTTTTTTCCTATGATGGTTATTTCTTCAGGGTTTTCCACCCCCTTTCAATTCTCTTGGGCCAGTAACTTTATTTTCTTATCTGATAATGCTCACTTAAAGCATCACAGACTTTAAATTGAAACTGATATGTTACAATATATAATATTAATATATTAGTTAATATTTTAATATATATCAATATATTAATGTGACTATACACATATAATATACTGTTAATATTTTAGTAATATTTGTATCAGTGCCAGGGTTCATGCACAGCTCACAGCAGTACAAAGGTAACTCATAATGCAAGAGGACATTTCCCCTCCCCAGGGCTCTAGAAAGTGCACATGCTGCTCTTATGGTAGAACAATGTCAGCACATCTGAGAACAAAACACTGGGAAAACCTCCTGAGGACAATTTTTTTTATGTCTTATGTTATATTCTTGGATAGTCTGATATGCCCTGTGTTACCCTAGTAATCTTAGACATTTTGGAGGTTAATACACATGGATTCAGTTCCTCTTCTGCCAATGGTCTTCTGCCTTGTCTAAGAGTGAAGGTGTCATTGTGAAGCCTGTCCTGCGGAGCACATCAGAGTATGCACAGAACTCAAAAAACAATTTAAAAACTTTTCATGAGAGGTGAAATACGAAAATTGCTATTCTAAGTAAACAACACAAAAAGTTTAGTTCATCAGTTATGTTTTGGGAACTAATGAGAAGATTTAGGTAATAGGCATGAGACAACCTCTCCCAGTGAGAGAAATTCAAATATTTTACACAATATGAATCTATAAAGAGTTTGTTTATTATCAACTAATTCAAGAAGAGCACAATTAAATTTATATTTTTCCTATACCACTTATCTTCCATCCAATTGTTGATTATTTACATCAGTTAATCCTGGTCTATCATTTCCTTGTAATAAGATTCATAGAATATTTTCCATTAAGAAAAATAATCACTTCTGGTCCATAATCTTAAATGCTATCTCTCAACAAATATATAATTTATCTTACTCAAAACTAATATGTCACACAGTTTTGGATTCACAGAAATCAAGTCTTAGTCTGCTACCATTTCCTATTTGAACACTTAGTTCAGAGAAATGAGAATAAATACTTGCACTTGCAGTTAAGTATGTTGGAGTTGTATTTCAATTCCTGTTCTCATAAAACTCTTTTTTTGTAGTTCTTTATCCTGGCCACAATTTTAACATCACTTGCTGCTAATCAGTTCAAGATCTATCAAATAATCTAATCTGGAATAAGTTAGATAAAAATAACACATAAGGATGCTATTTTTAAAAAACCTTAAATTTTGTTCCTACATAATATTGATGTTAAAGTTTGGACAGTGTTTTTGACAAAATTTTTGACCTGTGCAAAGAAGGGATAATTTTCATAAGAGAAGAGGCAAACTGGCCTGCGTCATAAGTGATAATGATGGACACGGAGTTCTGGAGCCAGATTTACAGTTTTAGTGTTGAGCATCCACACAGTATTTTTTGAGGTCACAATGCCCTTCGCTCTTGTTTATGCTAGTGGCAGATAACAGACACAAAACAGAAGCTGTATGTGGAAACACAGTTAACCTCTTGAGCCCACACCTACGAAGGTGTGATGATATTTGGTGCACCTTCATGTCTTACCCCTGAGCCTGTCTCTGAGACTCTCTGCATCTGTCAGCTCTGTTATCCCTTTCTGTGGTCCTCTTCAGTACTCCCCTCCCAGGCTGAGCCTCATTGCCTTCTCATAAGGATATACTATGAGCCCCCTCTCCTGGGTCTCACTGCCTGGCATAACCTGGGGTACAGGCATCCATCCATGAGAAATGATTCCTGGCTTCTTTTCAGATTGAAACTTGACCATTGCCAAGCTAGAAATGCAAAATGGCCAGCTCAAAACTGCTTATTGGTTTCTCATTAGAGGAATATCATCTTCAAGTGTGACAACATTTTCTTTTGTTTAGTGCCCCTGTGTGTTGTTTAAACCAGGCTGATATCCTATTAACATGGTATTTCCACGTTATTAAAGACTCAGTGCACTTAAAGGCTGGTGGCAAAGCTGAAGGTGATCATTCAAGGAGGTCGTTAGCACCTTGACACAAAGGCTGACACAACTCTTTATCATTGTCAATTTTTTACAAGATAGAGATTACATTTATAAAATACATCCTTGCAATATTCCATGCCTTTCTCCATTTTTAAAATATTTTGTTATTAATAGAATTAATTGACCAATTGAAAAATTTTTAAATAGCTAGTATATTGCATTGAGTCTTTTTTTCTTTTGAAACCCAGCAGGAAAAATGAATTTTTATCACATATGGGAACCATCAGTATGATTTTTATTGTTTTTAATGACTAATAGAGTGAATCCCGGTCTTACAATGGTATAAGTAACAGGTAACTTCACTGAATTCATGTCTACATTGGTATAACGTGTCAAAGAAAAGTATGAATTCAGGACCCTTGGTGTTCTGACCAGAAGCATTTGAAATTTTGACCCTGTATTTAATTGAGCACATTAACATAAGCAACAAGTAAAAGAAAAATATCAGCCAACAAGTATAACAGTAACTGACCTCCAATTCACAGAGTCCTCCAAAGAACTCTAAAACCAGAGAAAGTTTCAATGTCACTTATTGTAACAGTATAGTGTAGAAATACCCCAGCTTCTTAATGAGATAGTTGGAAGGAAATGCATCACAATGGCATGTTTTGGCTCTGTGGCATGTGTGGAGTAGCCAGCTCTGCCAACTGCTGTAGATGTGGATCTCAGGCAACTGGCAGGAAAGTAAGATACACCAAGATTTGGAGGTGAAGTAGCTGCTCATATTTCTTCTGATCTTGCTCCACATCATTAAAACATTACAAATGAGGAAGCTGAGAACTAAAAGAGTTTTAAACAGCTTGGAAATCAGAGAATATTTGGCCACATTCAGGCTTAGATGTTAACATAAGTGATTTTTAATGAACCATAAAAGCTATTTTTAATTTATATCTTTTAATTATACTCAGTGAATTTCCTTTGTGGGTTCATGATGGGGGAGGAGAATCAGAGGGCTATCTTTTATTGATTGAAGTGATGTGTTTGCTCTTCATGCTGAGTAGAAGCCCATCAGAAGCTGGTCAGAAAAGAGCACTGTGATTGCTTCCTCTGTCTGCATGTAATGCACTATCTTCTCATTAAAGTAGGAACATGCTTCAATTTGGATTTGACTTTGAGGAGGTTTAAGTTTTGTCTAGAGGAGTTTAGTGCTCTTTTGTCCACTTCATGGTATTTTTCTGTTTCAGTTTGTGTCCATTGTCTCTTGCCAGTGGGTACCACTGAGAAGAATCTAACTCTGTCTTGTTAATCTCACTCCCATCAGTCACTTACACTTGAACCCTGGGCCTTCCCCTCCTCAAGCTGAGCAGACCCATGTCTCTCAGCGCTTTCTCATAGAAGAGATGCTCCAGTCCCTTAAACATCTTACTGGCCTTTAGCTGGACTATTTTCATGTCTTTCTTACAGCAAGGAGACCAGAACTGGACACAGTAATTTGCATGTGACCTCACCAGTGCCATAAAAAGGGGAAGGATCCCCTCCATCAGCTTGCTGGGACCTCTTTTCCCAAAGCAGCCCAGGAGGCTGTTGGCCTTCTTCACCACAAGTACAGGTTGCTGGCTCATGGTCAGTTTGTCCACCAGGACAACCAGATCCTTTTCTGGAAAGCTGCTTTCCAGCTTGTTAGCTCCCAACTCCGGCTAGTGCCTGGGATTATTCCTACCCAAGTGCTGGGTTTTGCATGTCTGGTTGATGAACTTGAGTAACTCCCCTCAGTCCATTTCTCCAGCCCACTGTGGTCCCTCTAAATGGCAGCATAGCCATGGTACTTACTGATAGCTCAAGTTCTTTTCAATCAGTCCAGTTTAAAGTGATTTTGCCAGGTCATTACTTATTATATAACCCCTCAGGCCTTGCTATTTAGGAATTGTGCTAAGAGGATTCTAGATATGTTCATTTGTTTTGAAGTTCACTGGTAAAAATACTGAGCAACACACAGAAAACTTTCAGGAAATATGACAAATAGTTTAAAGATAAATGAAAAGTCATTTGGGCAGGTGTTTCACTTTTTTATCCTTTCCTCTCAAACTGAGTTTAGAAGAGAGGGTAGTTTTCACTTCTGGAAGGATGGAGATTCAAAAAAGAAAAAGAAATACCAATCTTTTTAAAGATCTGATTGTTCACCTGTAGAAAACTGTGTAGCACAAACATAATGGGAGGACAATTGGAAACTGTGGTTATATTATTTTGCTACTGTGTTTAAATAGCTAGAATTATTTTAGTTACCAGCTAATCTGGATATGAACACTTAAATAATTTAATTTTTCTTTATGACTTTTGTCAACTTCTTTCCTCATTAGCTCAAGTTATTTTATGCTTCATTTTCCTTCATAAGGCAATTCTCCTGTGTCTCCAGAGAACATATGGGAATGGGGAGAGAAGATTTACACACGGTACAGGACTGTTTCCACTTTAAATTATGTGGGGGTTTTTTTTCCAGGGTATATTTGGTATGGATGCCAAATTGTACTGTTGTCATAATACTTAGGAAGCTTTCCTGGGGTACTGTAACACTACAGTCAGTAATGTCCCCTTATATTTTGGATCAAAGCACAATACATAAAGTCAAGAAAGGGTAATCAAGGGTACTTCCCTTGAAAAGTGAGTTGCTCTGATATTTTTTATTTTGTCTGCAGAGCTAAAACACACAGTTTAAAAGAGGTAAATCTTCCTACAGTTTGCCTAAATCCTTATTTAATAAAAGTCCTTTCAAAACAGGGATATTACCATGCAGAGAACATTTGTCTATACTTCTCTTACCTGTACACGTGTCTAGTTTTCTATTTACTTTCAAAAGGCATGTTTTACATTTGCACATTTCTGTCTGTCTGCGTACACTTTTTATACGTGCATATGTATTTATGCATGTATGTACATATGCAAATATAACCTAACTGACTTCTCAGACTTCTCATTTTAGTATTTAAAATGGATTTTGTCTATATGGATGACTATGGAATAGAGGCTGATCATTAATATTTCTAGACCCTAAGAGGCTTTGTACATCCAAGAAGCTGTTGCTTTTAATTTTTACAATTGCTTTTTTTTGGTAGAGTTTTAAGCTTAAAATTCAGCTACTTATTGTGTTAGCTTCATGTGTTTCTTTGCTACACTTTAAATCACTGTCAACCGAGATCCTGGACCAAGACCTGTTAAAGGCCCCTGAAATTTAGGACCCCAGAATCATCTCTCCCATCTCCACATCATGGCCCTTACCTCTACTCATCATTAATACATAATATCCTTTCCCTCAGCAACCTAGAGATTTTTGAGTTCCTTCCCACACAGTGATCCAATTCCAAATACAGTGGTAAAAATTTCTGCCCCAAATCTGATTTACAGCTTGGAGGTTAAGATACTCCTCAGAAGAAAGATATGCTTCGTTCTTTGCTGGCTAAGGTGGAAGTATGATGCATTAAACAACTTGGGATATAGGAGGGATAGGGCTAGCAGCACATCCAGCATCCACATTTTAAAGGAAGAGAGCAAGTACTTCCCTGACAACTTTTAAAAAGAGCAGATTAATTTACTTATTGAAAAAGTATGCAAAAAGGACTCTTCTTTCAGCCCAGAATAAGACATCTTAAAGGCAGAATTTTTATATGTGCAAGTGCACATTCTATTGAATCACTAGCTACACAGGCTAAATATCTTGGATCTCATTCCTGGATACTTTATTTTTTATTAGAAATCTAGATGGTCAACAGATGTCTTAGACCTCATTCAAGATTTCACCTTCTAAATGCTCACAGATTTTAGCAAGAAAATCTTATAATCTTTGTATAAATTTTTTCAGGGGAAATTATTATAACTTTTATCAAATAGTATCTTGTCATGGTGAGTTTGAACCTAACACAACTATCTCTCTGCTTTTAAAGAGAATCAGATATTGTTTTAAGCAACTTTTTTTTCAGTAAAATAATCGCATACGAGTATTTTGCTTGAGAATGTAGAAATCAAATAAAAAAGCATACTAGCAATTCAAATACATGTGAGAAAATACTTCTGGTTTTAAAATTAGAGAATGAAAAGACTATCTAAATCCAACACAAAGTAGTATAAATTGCATTGAATGTTCTCATTTTTCTTCTGGATTTGATTTTATATTTTGCCTCTGTATACACTATAAATCATTCTACTTGTGGTATTCATAGCTTTGACATAAATGGGCAATGTCTTGAAAGACAGACAATTCTCCCTTTGATTAATTCACTGGTCCGTTTACTCATTCAAAGGCAAACTTACTACATTCAAACAATTTCACGCTCTTACCATGAAATAATTTGTCTCAGTGTTTGCACTGATTCTAAATGCAGCTTTTTATTTTTTATTTTTTTTTATCCATACATTTGTACTTAACTGGTAGGCAGATGACCTATACAACTTTTACAACATGTCCTTGGAAGTGGTGAGCATTCTGGGTCCTACACAGCACAAATGACAGTGGAAATATGACTTGCAGATTTTGGACATCTGAAGTCACAGAGAGCGCCCCTGACTCAGCTCTGCTGTCAGATTCAGAGCGATCGTGGCATCACTGCCAGAGGGCAATTCAAAGACAGTACAAGCAGGAGACCTCCATGGGAGATGCCTTACTTGTTGAGGGGTTTGGTATTGACTAGGGAAGCAAGTCAGATCTGCAGACTCACTGCTGCTCAGATGGATTTCAGGTGGCAGTGTGTTTTTTGCACATTTTGTGATGTGAGTATAAGCACTGAGAAATCACCTGCTGAGATGACTGCCAGCTGCAGCAAGTCTGAGGGGTCCTGTCATAGCCTTTCCACATACTTCTTCACTGAAGCGACAAGAACCATACAAGCTGTTGTAGGAGGCACTGCTCACACAGAATTGTTTTGCTGTGTTCACTGCTAAGCAGTATGATCTGCATAAGTTAGAGAAGGCTGAATCCCAATGATGTGCACAGTGTGTTGCTTTAAAAACATGGTGTGTTGAGTGTTTAGTAATGTAAACATATGGTACTGCAGTTAATGCTGTGCCATATGGGGATGTGTAGAGCTCTCTTTCTTAGCAGATAGTGCCAGGAACACATCTGTATGAACTCTTCATCAGTGGGCATTGTCAGCTCTGTTTCTTCACACCTTTTTGAGCACCACTAGTTTCTGCACTTACTATTCAGTTTAGAGAGTAGGAGAAATTCACTGGAGATTTTCCAATTTCTAATTACTTAAGATAATTGGAAGAAATTTAGATTTGTCTTAGGTGGCATTTTCTTGCTATTGATAATAGCTTTGCTTTCTCTATCAAAGTTTAAAAAAAAATCTAGTGCAACACACAAACAAGTCTCCGAGCTGTGACTACCTCCTGTTTGTAATTATCAACAAAATAGAGAAAATCACAGATTCTCTATTTCCTGCAGTGTTATTAAAAGAACACCATAATCTTTTAAAGAACATATAAATTTCTGAAATTTAAAGAAAAATTATAGATAAAGCACCAAAAGTAGGCATCTTCATGATAGATTTTACTCAAAGATTATTTTAAATTATACACTTTGTATTATTGTGGTGAGATTTTTCACAACTGAACAATGATTAAAACATTTTCCCAAAGCTGTTCTAAAGTGGCTACGAAGGTCTGTGGCAACTTCTTTAGTGCTGTCTGAGGAACAAAAAAGTGAAAAAAAGATACACATCCTCTGCTTTTACTGATTTGCGAAAGTCTTTATAGTCTTATTTTACTACATGTTTATGTTAAACATTACTGATACATTTGTTGCTTTGCACTTCTTTTCCTCCTTATAATTAAACTAATTGGAGAATTAATCAATGTCATCTGTAACCCTGAATGACAACTGACATTAATGAAGGAGGTTGTTCATAGTCCAAGTTTGGCAGGGTAAGAAAAGAAGTCTATATTCTGCAGATGGAGAGCCAATTAAAACTGTGAAGCTGGGGTGGTACAGATTGGAATAGAAATGAGCTTTGTGAAACATATGAATTCCTGGTTGTCTTTTGAAAGGTAAAACACCACCTGCAGCCTACAAATCACGGGAAAAAAACATTCCTTTTGTTGTTGCTTTACACGCCATTGTAATTAGATGGCTAAATTCATCCACCCTTTCCTAAATTTTAGAGAGATAGTCTCTCTGATCAAAATATTAACAGTAAAGTAAATGGAAGAGATGAAATTACTGTGTATCTCTGTTTCAAAAGTTCCACCACTGTGAGGCATTCTGTTTTTGACAATGAACATTATCAAGTTGTAGTAACCATTACTCTAGATAAAAAAACCTAAGTAAATCATATATAGCATATAAAGGGCAAACTGCAGGGACCAATTTACCTCTGTTGGTGAAAATTACATCTCCTATGCCAGTAGGATGCCATCCCTTAGGAGCAGGGGTTGAAGAATTCATTACCAGGGAATGGAGAACACCAACTGTTTTCATCTGTTGCCTCAGTGAGGATTTACAGGGTAGCAGCAAAATATGTGAGTTGGGACATTCACTCCGCCCCAGGTCCGCTTGTTTCTCAATGCACTGTTTCTTTTCTCCGTCTGTATATTGCTTCTATACTTTCTATCACGTATATATATACATATATATATATATGTACAGCCTGACTCAAATGACTCACACATCCCCAGCTTTGTCCTTGCTTTACAGTCAAGTACCTGATTTCATCTTACTTACCTGGTATCCATGCTACTTGTCCTCAACCTGTCCTGTTGAGTGCAGTAACATTAAAATAAATAAAAAGAGGGGTCTTGTATCTATTAAGTTCTTCATACAAGCCTCCCTGTCTGTCCAAGGAAAGTGTAAATCCACTGTTTCTGCAGAAAATAGATGAGAGCCTTCAGCACCCATAGGTGAAGAATCCATCTAAACTGAAATACTACAGTATTTGTGACATTTTATTTGCCATTTATACCAGATTGTGCAGAAAAGTTCTGTGCAACCCACATTTGAGCCTAGACTTTGAGTTTATAGATTTTTTTTCTAGCATCTGAAGTATAATTTCAGAATGGTCTTCTTTGAGATGTGTATATAATACAAAAAGAAAAGGATGCAGTTAAAATAATTTCCTTAGTAAAAAAAAGTAAATTTAAATTAAGAAGGATTAGCAAAATACATGAGGTTAGGTCAGAGAGTGAAAATTAAGTGGGATATCCCAGTTCAACACTGAGTAGAGCTTCTCAGTTATGGAAGAAGGATTCTTTTTCTTTCTGGAAATTCTTGCAATAAAAAGCACTGAGCCATTAGGCACAAAATGCATATTTATATTGCCCTGTATACTTATTGGTAATGGAAGGACTAGAGAAAAAAAGCTGCTTTCTCTGCAGTTAAAAACAGACAGTTTCCTCCTGGCTTCAGACTGTTTTTGTTGGTTTACATTTCCTGACAGTCCAGCTACTACAGTTTCCTATGAGTAAGAGTCAATAGAACTCTTGAAAAGTAAAGAATTCATGCTAATTTTCTGCTAAATTAGAAGGAAAAAACCCAGCTAGTCCTGAAACAAGAAGCTTAAATAAGAGGGTGATGGGAGTCAGAGGCATATGTGTCAGGAGGCTTAGCATTGTAGTCTTTGTCTGTATTTCAAGCATCTCATGTCTTCTAGGGACAAACTTTCAGCCTAGGTGCCTCTTGACTGCATCCTGGGAAAAACCTGAAATATATGTTTTTGCTTACAGGCATGTTGGGGCAAGAACAAAAGCAACTCCTGAAAGTCCACTTGGATTTTGCCAGTTGGGAAGGTAGAAGGTACAGCCTGATAGATTTGACATAAACTCCTTGCCAAAACACCATTGTGCCCCCTCAGCAGGCTTCAATAAAATCTGTGATCTGGAGTCAGGCACCTCTGCATCCCTCTACTTAAATATCAGGAGCTGGTTATCTCAGACTGGCACCAAAAATGCGTCAAAAAGCATTGATTGACCTGGGAAATAAGTACTGAGTGTTTGGAGGAGCCACTGCAAGGGTTAAGCTTTATAGCTCTGGAGCTTTGCTTAAAATTCACAAATTTGATCTATTTTCTGGAGGTAAGCAGGAAACTCACTGTTGGGGGGTAGGGTTTTTTTTTTTTTTTTTTTCTCTGTAGAGTATTTTTTCCANATACATACTAGTAAAGAACTGCTTTTTCTATCCCCAAAATCTTTGCCTGAAAGCCTCTAACCACGAATTTATAATTGGAAAAGGGGGGGGGTGTGGTTTACATTCTCCATTCCAAGGAAGGCTCCGGCTTTCCCTGGCAGATACCTGTCTTCCCAAACCAAGACACTCACATAAAGGATAAATACAAGGAATTAAAGGAAAAGAAGTGGAAAAAGAGTTGCAGTCTCATTCTGAGTTGGAGTTTAAATGCAGATGTCTGACCTTGCCAGGGACTACGTGAAGGATTCCTTTAGAGAGTGTTTCAGAGAGTTGGAGGAAGTGCAGCTGAATCTATTCCTCCTTGATTCTGCTACTCTAAATATTAAAAGAGACAAGTGGGCGGTGATAGTGAGCATGGTGATTAGGGTACTGAACACTCTCCCTGTGGCCTATTCTCTTGCAATATATACCTAAGCATCAGGTACAAAGTGCAATACTGCGACAGCCTTTCAGCTGCTGTGAAAAAGTCCATTAGGAGCTTTGATGTTATAAATTGGGTTTAGATGCCTAAATAGAAGGTAGATGCCTAGCCTATTTTTTTGTACCTAGTGTTGGCTGCAAATTTTGACCTGTACCATAGGTAAAAATATAAGTATGAGCACTTGCATCTTTTATTTACAAAATGTTAGAAAGAAATCACATTAAAATGGGAAAAACACATTCGAAAGAGAAAAGCATGAAAGAAAAAGCAAAGTGATGCTCTCACCAACAGCCAAGTTTCATTCCATCTTGTACTGTGTATCGCAAAGGATAGTTAATGTCTTTGGCCCAATTCTTTGCCTTGAGGGGATACCAGAAAGCTATTTGTACTGGCAGAATAGTTCACACAGTCACTCCAAAGTGTGTTTATTTCCATTCTACATGGGTTTTGATAAATTCTGAGCTTGGCATTCAGATGCCCACTAGGCAAAACAAATTGCTTCCTAGGTCTGGGAAGCATATTAAACCAGTTATTGTAAAGCAGCTCATATTACATGCATTCTCAACAGTACTCTGACTATTCCAGAGAATTCTTTGTGCAGTAGTTGCAGTACTATTCAGATCCACAAGCAAAAAACCTAAATCTAGTGCTAGTCTTTTGCCAAAGTTGTCACATATTGTACTTTCAGCATCACAAAAAAAAGCCAAGGGGGAAGAACATATATGAAAATGTGAATAAATATAGAAAGTGACTGATCTAAGCCTTTTTCAAGATTAAAATTGAAATGTATTTTTATCTTGATTCACATATTTATACTAAGATAACTTCTACACACTTGTTACATTATAGATCTCTTATAAGAGACAGAGTGCTACAGACACTTTACAAAACAAATTTTTTCTCTGACACTAGACCTCTGCCCAAGCAGAGACACATGAACAATAATGGATTTTGTCCTGAGATGGATCTGCAGGATCAAGTTTAGAATCAAAACCATGCTTAACAAGTAAATTACTAGTAAGCACAGAAAGTAGCAAAGAACGTCAGAGAAGGGGACAGAGAGCAGCTACCTAGTTATAGTCAAATTTTTTTAGGTCTGATAAATGTAAATATGTAAATACTCTTAGAAATGAGTATGATATTTCTTACAGCACTTGAGCACCTGCCTGTGCTATGTACAGCTAACACTTCCCTTTGAGAGTCTTCATTTATCCTTTATTTAATACTGTTGAAATACCAGCCCCAAATGACAAGAAATGTAGCGCAATCAATTCTTGGAAACATATTGCAGCATTTAATACTATTGCTATCTATGTCCATGATTTGTTAAGGGTTTTTTAGCTGAATCTACTTTGATTACCATAATTCAAAGCACAAGAGTTAGGGCCCAGATAATTACAGTTGAAGAGCAGGAGATAAAATAGAAAAAATTACATTTGCTCTGAGAAGCAAATATTAGCTAAAAGTCAAGCAGAGTTTGTATTTTGAAATTTAATTTTGTTACAGAAAGAAAAGTAAAAGAAATCTAATGAACTAGGTCACCCTCACTATCTTTAATTAGGGCTCTTAAAATGTGTAGATTTTACAGCTAAGTTAAGAAAACACTCCAGTCTGAATCTATTCTATGTTGAAACAGCAACCTGGTCTGGATTGCTGTGTTGTGAATGAATCACTTCAAAAGGAAAACTTAGCATAAAAAAGAAAATTTAAAAGAAAGAAACAGTTCTTTTCTTTGCCTCTTCAGGGATATTGTTGAATATATCGCTTTCCTTCTCTGTCTCAGATGGTTAGGTTGGCATTGACAGGGATCAAAGATACCATATACAAAAGGAGGAGAGATCAGTGAGGTATTTAACCTAGAAAACTCCATTTGTCATAATTCTCAGGGTATTTTTTTATCAAAAAAGTTAAAGAAATCAATCTGCTATGACCCTTATAGGGTCTTAAAAATAATGTTTTTTTAATCCTCAGTGGTTTGTAGGAAAACAGTAGTACAAAAATAATGTCCTTTGTTAACAAAATCCTCCAAACACTGGGCAGCCATCCACTAGTGCACACTGATTTATGTCTGTAGAAACTATTCCGCTAATCACATAACACTGCTATTAGTCCACTTGTGCTCCTATGAATAAGCAAAAAACACTCATCATTTTTTCCTTCTCCTCTGAGTGGGTTACAAAGACCGAAAATTCTTCCTAATGCCAGGTCATGTTTTCCCTATTTTTATTCAGTATGTATATGTCTGTTGAATATTAAGGGGCTTTTTAGGCTGCACTCCTGTTAGATACTTTATGTCTCCACTCCCTGGGCTAAATCTTTCTTTGAAACAACCTGCTTGCAGTGTGGACAGGACAAAACTACCAACATACACGCAGAAAGTATAATGAGAAATATTTGGCGGATTAATTGTAATAATTTTTATTTTCCTAAACGAAGCACATTAAATCATTGTCAAGAAAATTTTCAGTCGTGCTCTTTTTGTATTTTTAACCTGCTTCTGAGATCTCTCTTGAAAGTAGTAATTGGATGTATGTTTCCCATTTGAATCTGATCAAAAGGCAATCTGTGGTTTGTCTGTCTCTTAAGCTGGAATCTGTATATTAATATATAAATATTAATATACTATTAATATGGGAATATGGCATAATATACTATTAATATGGGACTACTGCAATGTAGGATTGCCACTTTTTGATAGAGATGAATGCAGTAAACAATACAGAGCAAGTAACATTGTTGCTTCTCTTGTGTCACTTCTGATTTTGGGAGCAATTGAAAGTAAATACTTAAAACTCTAAAAATAATAATTTATTTTTCATTTTTATAAGTACTAGCTACACAGTTAGAGTTTCATTGTCTAAAGAGAGGGTCAGAGCACGTCTAGATCAGCAGGCAGGGCACAGTGGTGTTGCATCATAAAATGGCTATTGGATGAGAACCTGATATTTACACAGGATCAGTTTCTGTCCTTTGCCTCAGGCTAGCTTTAGTCTAAGACCATGGCCTGATTGTCCATCAGCAGTTGGAGCATATTTCATGTGCCATGGAAGAGTGTCTTTCTGGCTTTGTTTTGGTCAAAGGTGATCCCTTCTGCATGTTCTGCACTTGTCCGTGATGTGAACCCAAGGGTGAGAAGTGGCGTTGACTGATCCACTCCAGTGAGCAGTCTTGCACCAAAAAAGAGACCAGCACCCTAAGCAGGAGTATAACTTCATGTTGTGTTTCTAGTTCCTCCAGAGTTTATGTTGAAATGGGATTTGAGTTAAAAATCTGTTCACTGGCACTGCCTGGTAAATGGTTTTCAAATTATATGCACATTTTCATGTGACTTTTGAATGTTTACTCTTTGGGGAATTTTTTTGTTTTGTTTTGTTTTGGTTTGATTTTGTCTGGGTTTTTTTGTTGTTATTTTGTGGTTTTGTCCAAAACGTAGTGTCAGCATAAAATGCATTATTTTTTTCTCTGAGAAATTCCCACAATTTTCATGTCCCAAGCTTAATATCTCAGAGCCCCTTAGCTAGGAAATGAAACTGAAAAAGGATTAGGAAGGATTAGTCAGATTTGTATAGTGAACTGGTATCAATACTGAGCTTTTCTTCGTGTTGTGTGCCTTGACTAGGTGATGAAATTCACAACTTTTTCATACTGTTTTCTCTTCATGCTGAAGAAAACTGCAATCAATATTTTCCTATATGTCATTATAAGGAGACAAGTCATATAAAGAATGCAATTAGCCTGTAATTATCAGGTGATAATGAATACCACATCCAATATCTTGCCTCCTTTGAAAGTTACAGTTATGCTGTGAAAGAAAATGAGACAAGAAACAGCATTTAGTGCTGTGCTGTCAAAATGGGTGACTAAGATTCTAAATACTTTATAAAGTAGTTGTTGACAGCCAAAACAATTGACAAGTATTGCATTATCAATTCATTGCAAGGTCTTCTAAGCAGATGAATGAAGACTATTAGTGATTACTTAATTACATATCCAAAAAGCAGATGAGATGAAGGGAGCAGTTAGTTAGAGGAATTAATAAGGAATGAAAATACAGATTTAGGTGATGAGAGAATATACAGGATCCTTAGAAATGAGAAAATTCAAGGAAGGCTCTGTCCTTTTGAAATCAGTCAGTCTTTTGCATATAAAGCATGTATTCATGCAGTGCAAATTACGGCCAGAGGAAGTAACTGAGGCCAGGAATTAATAGGATTTGAACGCAATTTGACAGGTCTGTTGATATGATGAATATCCCATTATCCCTGTTAAAGCTAATTACATTATGTGGAAGCGTTATTAAACCTCACCCTTGAAGCCCACCTTTAATTATTTTTGATCAGGAGGAGACTTGTGCAGCAGCAAATTAACCTTAAATTGGCTTACTTAGAGGTCTTTGAACTCTTCTTTACAACATCTTCTTGCAGTGCCCTTTCTGAGTGGAATTTGAATTCTGAGCCAGAGGGTGGTTCTGGTGATTCTTGTTCTTTCTACTGGGTTCTTCTTCATAGGTTTGGGATGAAGTCCTTGAGAAACCATGTGTGCTAGGATGGATTTTTAACACTAGCATTAGGTAAAATATGCCCTGGTGCTCTCACAAAGATGGAGCATGTTAATTACCTGCTATGTGAATGGAGTGCTTCACATTTTAACAGGTGTTGCCTCAGGTCTAAACTATTCATCAAAGTGCCTAATAAGAAGATAGAAAGTGCTGTGATCTTATTACGTCAGGTACTATGAGCATTAGAATTAATGTCATTAAAGACGTTATTACTATTGCTACACAGCAGCCAATACTAAGTGAAACTAAAATTGTTTTACAAGCTGGGGAAGGGCCTTCCTTCTAGCACCTGGTTTCCTGCATTCCTTTATTCTAAAAAAACACCAGCCTCTGTTTACCTAATATTTTCTATGCTTAGTCTTATACTTCTGAAAGCTGAGACATTTAGGCAAAGACTATTAAGTTGTCTAGGAAGAAAACAAATGTTTGTGTTTGGAAAAACACAATAAAAGTTCATTGTTAAATTGGCTATTCCCTGCAATCTGTAGTTTTTCAAGCTCTCTGTGGAGAGGATAACAACTCTGATTTTAATTTTGACATCACATTCCTATGCAATCATTTTTTCTTACTGATTTTTAAATGAAATCTTCTGATTTTTTATAATTTATTAACTTGTCTGAAAACAAGATGATGAAATGCACACATTAGCATAATTAAAAAAAAATAAATTCTACATGCACATAGGATCTATTCCTGATATTTTGGCTGCATGTCACAATGCCGGTGATGCCAGTCAGTATTTAAACTGCACTATGGAAAATGTTTGAATAAGAATGACTTTGTCCAGAGGCAGAAATGACAGAAGCATTCTCCTTCTTGCTGTAGCGTGTATTCCACTCTATCCTGTATCATAAAATAGAATCATAGGATAGTTTAGGTCAGAAAAAACCTTTAAGATCGTCAAGTTCAACTGTTTACATGGCACTGTCATGTTCACTGCTGAACTATGTCCCTAAGTGCCATATCTAGATGTCTTTTGAACATTTCCAGCAATGGTGATTTGAACATTTTCCTGGACAGCCTGTTCAAATGCTTGACAACTTTTCATGAAGAAATTTTTCCCAATATTTAATCTAAACCTCCTCTGGCCTGATGCCATTTCCATTTGTCCTATTGCTTGTTACCTGGGATAAGAGACTAACACACACAGGCTACAGCCTAATTTCAGGGAGTTTTAAAGAATGATAAGGTCTTCTTGACCCTCCTTTTCTCCAGACTAAACAACTCCAGCTCCCCCAGATGCTCCCCATCAGATTTTTGCTCCAGGCTATTTACCAGCTTTATTGCTCTTCTCTGGATACACGCCAGCACCTCACTGTCTTTCTTGTGGGAGGCCCAGACAAGGAATTCAAGGACCAGCAGCGCCAAGTACAGGGGAAGAATCACTGCTGTGGTCTATTGGCCACACCATTGCTGACACTGTCCCAGATCCCCTTGGTCTTCTTGGCCACCTGGGCACACTGCTGGATTATTCTCAGCTGCTGTTGATTAGCACTCCAGGTCCTTTTTTGCCAGGCAGCTTCCCAGTCACTCTGCCCCCCGCCTGTAGGGCTGCCTGGGATTTTTGTGACAGAAGTGTAGGACTTGGCACTTTGCCTTGTTAAACCTCATGCTGTTGTCCTTAGCCTATTGATCCAGCCTGTCCAGATTCCTCTCCTAACACTTCCACCCAGTTTACTGTCATCTGTGGAATTACTGAAGGTGTGCTTGATCGCCCCTGATCATCAGTAAAGATGGTAAACATGGTTTATCCCAATACTGAGCTCTGGGGAACACCTCTAGTGACGGGTCACCAGCTGGGTGTATTTCCATTCACCACCACTCTCTAGGCCCAGATGGGCAAGCAATTCAGCCAGTTTTTCACCCAGTGAACAGAGCACCTGACCAAATCATGAGTAGCCAGTTTCTCAGGAGAATGCCATGGGAAAAGGTGTCAAAAGTTCAGATTGCCATCCACAGCATTTTCCTCATCCACTCTGTGAGTCTGCTTGTCATGGGGAGAGACCAGGCAGGTCAAGCAGGACACCCATGCTGTCTGGGCATGACCCTCTAGTTGTCCTGTATGTTACATGTGATGGCACTCAAGATGATCTGCTCCATGACATTCTCTGGCACTGAGGTCAGGCTGACATACCTGCAGCTCTGTGGATCCTTCTTATGGTCCTTTTAGCAGATGATTATCACATTTGTGAACCTCCAGGCAGCTTTGACCTCCCTGGTTAGCCAGGACTGCTATTTAATGATTGTGTGGCTTGATGAGCACCTCTGCCAGCTCCCTTGTTTCCCAAGGGGTACCTTTGGTTATCCCATTGTTACAAAATCAGATGGAGCTGCAGAGACCTTCAGGACGTGTTGCTCTCCTGAAGGAGAAGCAGAAATAATTAGTCCCTCTCTGCTGCATGTGAAACCACAGGCATATGAAACCAATGGCTGATGTAGTGTGACTTGACTTCATCCCCAGTGTACAGTGGGACCAAATAGATCCAAATGAACTAAAAATGATAGTGGTAGGCAGCAACTGTTACTCCCTTTATCAGACTAATTACCCCTATGTATGAAAATCCAAATTAGTAACCAGATCCTGAATGTCAGCTCAACTGTGCAAGATTCAGCATACAAGCAGTAAAAAATAGCTTCAAACCATTTGCATTTTCTCTGTGTTCAGGGTCATCTGTATTCTTGTTAGGCATCACAATCTGAGTTGTGTTCAATGTAATTTAGAAAAGCAGCTTGATTTTTTGACAATTAATCATTTCAGCAAGCTTTTCAAATATAATCTATGGACTAAGTATTATCTCTGTGTATATAATGACATTTTTGGTGAATATTCCATTTTTAAAAACAAGTCTAAGCTTGCCTATGGACAGGAACAAGTATAATAGAATGAATTTTCATTAACTGATCACTATGAATATGCCTTCTATCTTAGTTGTGTTAGACATATTTTCTCATAAGGCAACATGTTTTTGATTTACCCACAGGTATAACGTATATATCTCTGAAAGTCATTTGTGGATGCAGTCTGGAAATACCTGTGATTAAAGCTTTCATGCTATAAGAAAGCAGTTAGGAAGACATATTGGAAATTTACCCGGATCCCTTTGTGATGCTTGTAATATCATGTACCCATCTTAAGACTAATCATAGAGTCATAGAATGTTTTTTGGGTTATAAGGGTCCTTAATGATCATCTAGTTCCAATCCCCCTGCCGTGGACAGGGACACCTTTCATTAGACCAGGTTGCTCAGAGTCCCATCCAATCTGGCCTTGAACACTTCCAGGAATGGGGCAGCCACAGTTTCTGTGGACAATATGTTCTAGTGCCTCACCAATCTCACAATTTAAAAATTCTCACTGATATTTAGTCAACCTATTGTCTTTAGGTTTGAAACCGTTCCCCCTTGTTCTGTCTCTACGTGCTCTTGTAAATAGTCTCACTTCATCTTCCTTGTGGGCTCCCTGTAGGGGTTGGAAGGCCACAATTAGGTGACCACAGAGGCTTCTTTTTTCCAGGCTGAACAATCCCAATTCTATAAGCTTTTCCTCAAAAGAGATGTGTTCCATCCCTTTAATCATCTTGGCGGCCCTCCCTCCTCTGGGCTGGCTGGCTCCAACCATTGCTCCACATGTCCCTCCTGTGCTGGGGACCCCAGAGTTGGATGCAGCACTCCAGGAGGAGTCTCACCAGAGCAGAGCAGAGGGGCAGAATGTCCTCTCTTGCCCTGGTGTCCATGCTGCTTTGGATGTAGCCAGGACAAGTTTGGCTTTCTGGGGTGTGAGTGCACACTGCAGGACCATGTCCAGCCTATCATCCACCAGCACCCCCAAGTTGTTCTAGGCAGGGCTGCTCTCCATCTATTCATCCCCCATCATGTTCTGAAGGTTGCCCTGACACAGGTTCAGCACCTTGCATTTGGTTTTACAAGGTTCCCATATGGCCACTTGTTGAGCTTATCCAGGTGCCTCTGAGAGGCATCCAATCCTTCAGATGTGTCAACTGCACCATTTAGCTATGGGCACTGGTCCCAATACACGCCTTAATGCTTTGCTTAATTCTTCTAATAGATTTCTGCTGAAGGAAGTTTTGGTCTTCTTCTGGACTCCTGTAAAGCCTTTGAATGGGCTCCACCCAACATCATTCTCTCTAAATTGGAGAAAGATGGAACTGATTGGTGGACTAATAGGTGGATGAGGAATTGGTTGAATGGGCACATCCAGAGGGTATATGCTCAACGTCTCTGAGTCCTGACAGTCATCAGGGACCAGTGGTATTTAATATCTCCATTAATTACATGAAGTGATTGAGTACACCCTTGGCAAATTTGCAGATGACACCAAGCTGAGTGATGTGGTATTTTATCACAGAATCATGGAGTGGTTTGGGTTGGAAGGGACCTCTGGAGATCATCTGATCCAACCTTCCCAATAGGTTTACCTACAGCAGGTTGTACAGGATTGAGTCCAGGCAGGTTTTGAATATCTCCAAAGAGGGTGACTCCATAACATCTCTGGACAGCCTGCTCCAGAAGCTTTTCCTTGTATTCAGATGGAGCTTCCTGTGTTTCAGTTTGTGCTCTTTGCCCCTTGTCCTTTTGCTGGGTACCACCAAAAATATTATAGCCCCATTCTCTTGACACCCATCCTTATGAAAACTTGTTTATCCTTTCACATAAAATGCTTTTTGTAATCTCTTTCCAGTATTCCCACAAACCTTCAAATTTTAACTGTAACAAAAATACCAGAAAGGACTGTTAACTAACTAGGAAACAGTGGAAACCCTGTGTAGTGCTCAAAACACAACCGTTAACATAGATGGTCCTACTGCACAGGGCTTTTATACTGAATATAATTACCTCTCATGCGACAAGATTTCTTTAGTCTTGTATCGTTGGGATGCTATGCAGAACGGGAAACTGAAAAGAGTATTTCCTTTTGGAAGAGGAGCAGTAGCCATGTCTGGAGCAGTAGCCATGTACCTGCTACACAGTTTAGGAGCAAATACATGGCAGCCCTGTGGCCTGTGAGCCTTTTGAATAGGGGCAGTTGAGGTTGCCAGCACAGTGTGAACAAAGAGGGGAGACTTCTCCTTACATGCAGGCTAGACCTACATGGTGAATTGATTTGAATTTAAATCTACTGACAGATACGTGATATTGACCTATATTTCTCCTGGATTGTTTATTTTGTGTATTTCTTGCAACACAGACTGAGTGAAAATTAGTATGAGAAGAGAGTCCTTGGTTTCCTTCAGGCCAAATAAAAATCTAAAGGGTCACATCTATATATGAGAAAATCCCATAAAGTAATACAACAAAAGTGAACATCTTTACCTCTCTGTTGTTCTTCTGATAAATATTTAAAGGAAAAATTTGAACAAAACCCTCCCATGTATATATTTTTTACTTTACAATTTATTTTTGAATTTCAAGATTGAAATAGCTTTCCATTTCAGAAACAACAAGATGTTGTAAAAAGAAATCACCAATTGTTGGAAGACCTTAGACAACTAATTTAAGATTGTCTTCCAATGCCATACCATGTCTAAGCGGAAGAATCCTTTATTTCTTTCGTAGAGCCCTTTAGACTCACAGACTAAAAAAAAGGATATGAAAAATATTTAGCTGTAGAAGTATGTAACTATCTAGCAGGGAGAGTCGGCCTCTTTTACAGTAACATGTGCCTGATTTTTAAAAAGAATTATGAGATAAAGATGACCTTCCAAGAAGGTCTGAGAAATGTGTAATGCAATGAACATTTCAATAATCGTGGTCTACTATCTCATTGCTTCCAGAGAAGACTAATAGGTGACTTGATCACTGTTCAGAGATATTTATCATGGCAACAATATTCCTACAGTTACCTTTGGTATGCAACAAAGAGCCTTGTTTGAAACCTGAAGCTAGTTGCATTATGACTACGGTAATTGACATATTTATCTTTTAAAGAGAAGGTAATCACTGCATGAATACTCTCCTGGTTATTCTGTTGTATTGCTTTTTGGCTTTGCACTTTTTTTTTTTTTTTTTTTTTTTTTTTTTTTTTTTTTTTTTTTTTTTTTTTTTTTTTTTTTTTTAATTGAGAGTTCCTGTATAGAGGTTTCTACCAGTTTTTGCATTCAGGGCACAGCACTTCAGAATACGGTGCAGAGTTCATCTCATGTTCTCTTCTATGCAATGCAAATAAACCATCAAGGTCATTCACAAAAAGACTTAAATATTTCCAGTATTTCACTTGAAAGACTGAAAAGACAAGAATTATTCAGTTATGAAATCTTGTAGGAACCAAATTACTTGGGGCCTCTTACTTTGTGGTATTTATGTCTTATCACCAAAATTGGCTATGAAATCATGAAACTATTTTTGTCATGTTTCAGTGCTGAGGGAGCAGTCCCAGAAATATCAGGTGACCTGATATTTGAGTGACATCTGAATTGTGGAATTTTGGACAGTTAAACTTGGCCACGATGTCCACAAAAGAAATGGCTAAACAGAAATTTCACTTACTATAAAAGTTGACACGGGTGCAGCATCAAACACTGGAAATGGAGAGTTATTCTCCTAGCAGTGCAGGACTATAGTATTTCCTAAGCAGGTTGCTGGGAGCTAAACATCTATTCAATTTTCTTTATGCCTTGATTTGTGTTTTAACCAATTTTTATGTTGAACAGACATGAAGACAATATTTGTCTCAAAGAGCATGGGTATATGCAGCACAACAAAGTCTCTATGTGTTGTGGACTTGTAAAATTAACCATCAGAAATACTAATTATTGATGATGTTACAACATTTGCTAAAGTGAATGCGTCCCTTTGCTTTAATAGTCTATTTTATCCATGGTTCTCAGACAAAATACTCCCCATGAAAGCAAAGACTCATTTATCTTTCAAAATGACTCCTGTTCTTGATTTGTATTATAGCTTTGCCCAGATCATCCATCCTCAACAGTTTTAGAAAGCCAAGAGGAAAGCACAGCTATTAGAAAATCTAGTGAAAATTCATTTGGATGGGAATGAGCTGTGTTCTTATACCGTTGTGGTGAAAAATGGTTCAGATTGTAGATCTGGATATAATAATATTTTTCATAAAATCCAGTTACAAAATGAACATATGTGATGTCTGGACTATCTAAAACTTTGACCATATTTCATAACTGTTAGATAAAAATATTCACATTATGGCAAATAAGGATATAGGATATAAAGCAGTAGCACATTATAAAAGCTCCTTCCTTTGTTTTGGAATTTCTTTTACTGCTTAGATGAAATGCCCTAAAATTCCTAATATCACCTTATAAGCATTTTGCTTTTGAGACTTATGTTACTGTAATGACACGTTGGAAGATCCTTCAATATAACAAAGTACAGGTAAGCTTATTCCTTTGCAAGTATTGAGATTTTTTTTCCTGTATATGTTTTTTCTCACTGTGAGACAAAGCTGTTACAAATTTTCTTATGCAAATGCATGAGAATTCACACTTACCACTGATCGCAGAAGAGTATGTTTTTCATTTATAAAGCTCAGTAAATTCTGCTAAAAAACACATCATTGATGAAACGAGACTTTCATCCTTTTAATCTGTAATGGTGTGTAAAATTATTCATTTACTCTCTTAGTATTATTTTCTTTACATAATAAAAATTGAGAAGGAAAACTGGTATTATTTTAAAAAGGATGGAACTAAATATTTTCATGTCATGGTGTAACAAGGTGTAAATTGCATCTACTCAGTCTTACAGATGAAAACCTATAATCTTTAATACTTTTGTAAGAAAATAGACACAATATGTAACAATTTAATATATTGCACATGAAAAACCTACTTCTCAACTTGTGGATGGGTCTTTTGTCTAATGCACAATATAATTTTAATGAACTTGAAAGGTGAAAACTTTTAACAGGAGTTTTTAAGAACTTCAAATTGCCTGTGGAAGAACTTACAGTTTGCTGAAAGTCTTGCTTGACAACAGTTCCTGTTAAGGCAGAGAGCACAATGCATCTCTCTTGAAATAAAAGAATTTAGAAATGTGCAAATAAAAAATTCCAAAGAAACTGAATTGTTGTTTTGTCACGGTTTCGGACACACAAAGGATGAGACAGGCAGTAGCAGGTCAAGGGAAAGCTCCAAACTTTAATTTTTCTGACTCCATCTTATATACGTTTGTACAGAAGGCAAGAGATTGGCTACACAGGTCGCCATCTCTTTGATCTGGGTGGTGAACATCACCATCAATTATATTTGTCCTCCCAGAGGAGAAATATGTAAACACAATAGATAAATTCTAAAAATATCCATTGTTTTCTTGAAGCTGTCTGAGAAACTCTGCTGACGAGATCCAAATACTCGAAAGCAAGAAAACTTGGGGTGACATTGTTTCTTCTGTCTGACTTCAATTACATGTCATTATCTTTATTTTCCTCCTGAATCACCTATGCCCTTAAATTTGACAATGAAAAAAAAGAGACAAGTTGATCTCTTTGACTTGGATCAGAGAATCCCCTTCCAGAAGAGAGCTGACGAAGGGTATCAATGTTCTCTGCCCTTCTCCTAACAGGCAAAATGAGGCTGACAATGTGGAGAACATATTTAAAACTTTTCTGTGATCTGTTACACAGTGCTGGTAAAAGCAAATATACCAAAATGTTATAATGTATTTCTATTTATAGCTTAATTCTTCAAAGTGGAAGATTGGAAGGTACTTTCAAGACAAAGAGGTAATTGACATCAAATACAGAAGAGTCTGCAGAAAGTACATGGTATGTGCCTCCATAGTTTCCTAAGTTTTTGCACAGATAACATAAAAGTAGCACAGTGTCTGGAAAAGAGGTTGCAGTCTACCTTACAGTAGGAGCAAATACATTGGAAGCAGAAATCCTGACATTCCTACCCACAGCTTAAATATTTACACCAACTGTGATTGCAATTTAATTGGGAATCAAACTGTATCCATAACAAAGGAGAATAATTATAGGTATTAAAGGAGAATAAAAAGAGGTATAATCTGGCCCTGTAGGCAAACAGAAATCAAGTACAGTGATATTGTAGGCCAATAATTTGTTCTGAAGTCTCTAGCCAGCCACTTCATTCGGAATGGACGTAGACAGAACTTCTGGAAGACGAATTTTTGTAACAACTTTATGGGAAAGATTCTTTCAGCAAAACCATGAGCTGTCAATTTTGGTTAAAAAAAGCTGTTTTCCTAGGAATCTTTAATAGATACAAATGTTTTCTGCAGCTATCTTCTTGGCTTCAGTCTTTCCAAGAGCCACAATTAAACAACTCTTAAAGAATTTGGACTCTTAATATTCCTTTGGCATTTTGACTTGTTTTAGTCTGGAAGAGACATGGACAGGGTTTTATGAGCAATGAATAAAACCAGAGGTGCGGTGAAATTCCATGCTGAGGTATCCAAGCCTAGATGTGTAGATGTAGACTAGGTGTCCAGGCTTTCCTCATAGGCACTGAAGACTTGTGTCTTTATCCAGGTGGTGATGTATAGGCATCTAATGCTAGTTGTAAAGTTCTGAAGCATGTGAAATGTCTGTATAGAGCTGGCAGGTATGACGCAGGAGCCATAGTACCCCAATGCCCTTGTGGACCTGCAGCATGAGGCCAGTTCCTACAGACCAGGGAAAACAGATGCACTGGGGCTTGCTTGTGAAAATCTACAGCCAATGTCAGCTGATAAAATCAAAAGCCTCTATAAAGCAGTTTTTCAAATCTTTATGTAGACCTACATCTGATTAAGTTGGGCATAATCTCTAGGTTTCATTCACAGGTCCACACAGATACTTTTGAGTGGATTAATACAAAGAATACCGTTCACAAACATATGAATTAGCTACTTCTTTTCCTACAGAAAGCAGCCAAATTCTGTGACTTGATTCTTTTGATAAATGAATTTAGGGGCTGGCAGATAGAAGAGGAATAAATTTGCCTTACCTTAGGTGTCTCTGCACCACCAGAGAGAATTGTCTTCAGTACCTTTCATAGAGGGAGCTAGGATTTCAGAACAGGAATTGTTTAACTCAGTATCAGATCCTGCTGCCACATGGGACCCCGCAAGGTATCTGGCAGTTTAAAGGTCTGAAGGGTCTCCAAGAAACTTGTGTTTTTTTAGACTGACTGGTGAGTCTGGGTGGAAAGTCCTAATCAATCTAATACATTGCTATGTGCTTATTTGTGGGCAATTTAATTATCCTTCTAGTTGATCCATGAAGCGTTTGCCCTGTAATGGGTTATTTTTAGATAGACACATACTTCTGGCAAAATGTAGTCTTAGAGCTGTTTGATTTTGCTGTAAAGAGCATGACTGTGCATTGAAATACCAGTTTTGCACATTGTTCCTCTTCGAGTTCTTGACTTTTGATTTTGACTTTGGTGACATTATGCTTTAAACAGGATGAACAAGAAAATCATGAAGGTTAAAGCTGTTTGCAAGCTCTACTAGAGCTCTAAAATAATAATCAGTTTTGGCATGCCATATCTGTGCAATACTCACAGTTCGGTGAGTGTTGCTCCTTTTTGCACTGAATTGCTCATTAGACATGTTTAATTATGCTCTTATTTATACTCAATCAACTAGAGTTGGGGATCCTAGTTTTGGGATCCAACTTTGCTTCTAGAGGCAGACAGTGCCATTGTTTTCCCTAAGGTGTTTTAAGTCTAAATACACAGGATAGACAAAAGAGGGCAGAGAAGAAGCATATGCAAAATGACTCTCCTTCTTCAAGGCATAGATGTGAAAGTCTATTTCATCTGGTCTCTGCTTCAAGAGACAGGTTCATTGCAAGACCAACCACTTCTCACTCTGCCTGTGGTATATTACAGAAGCTGCAGCAGGAAGAAGTTGCCCAAATCCTCCTGTAATGTAGTTCTGCTTGCTAGGAGTCTAACAACTGCTAAGGATTACACCACATGGTTGATTTCAAATCCTAATGAAAAAAAACAAATAAAAAAAAAGTTAATCCTAATAGAAAACTTCACATTGTACCTCAAAAGAGATGGTACCTCAATGCTTGTTTTGCTCCTAGAGCTCAAAGGAAAACTTTGCTTATGCAGCTGTAACAATAACTCTGCTGAGATGAGAGTAAATAATGCTGCCTACTCTGAAATAATAAAACAGTGATGTATCCAGAGCCATCATGCAATATTTGTGGAAAAATTCCATTAAATTTCTTGGAAGTATGATAAATGAACATTTATTTTTAATGCTTATTATTTAAAGTTTTTTTAATTTTATTTTTCCTTATATCATTAAATAAATAAATAGAACTAAATGGAAAGAATAACAAAAAACTAGATAAAAATATTTGCATCATACAATTGTGAAATACTAGTAAATATTTGTATTAACTAATTTAAACTTCTAAGATAAAATGTAAGACAAATACTTGTTTCATGCCATCATCATTTCCTACAGTGCCCCTTTATGCTGGGTTTAAGTGTACAATGAGCTATCTTGAATCCAAAAGATGAAATTTCTAGAATATTCAACTGTTTTGTGCACCTTACTAATCCCGTTATATTGCGTCAACATTTCTGTGATAGTCTCCATTTTCCAGGGATTTACAACACAGATATGAAGAGGTATTCTGTGCTGGAAACATATTTTATCATTTCATACAGATAGGCATTTTATGTACTTAAAGGTTACCATATGTTTTATGCTATATGAAAAATTCAGTATAAATTCAATATAAAATAAGATATTTATTCCTAAGTGTAAGTTTTAAAAAGTTTTATTAGCATCAAAGAGTACACACTTATACACACAGAAAAAGTGTAATAAATACTTAAACCAGATGTATAAAATGGATATTTGAACCATAGTCAAAATCTTCCATTTTTAAGAGAATTTTGGTCTGCAGTTTATGCATTGTAAACTAGTAACTCAAACTAACTGAGCTTGGGCTAGTCTGAGAATAGGGGTGGCTGTGTGTGTGAAGAGGGTGTATGTGGTGGTGAGTGAAGATAAGAAACAAGAAAAAAGAGTGTAAATAGCATCGTGTTCTATATTGTTTACTCCTACTGCAAGTCACAAGTCTGTCCTTGGGAGTATGCTCAGCTTTCCAAGATTTGGCCAAGAAATTTTAATGCCAATAAGAGAAATATTGCAATTACCAAATAGGGACTGGATTTTGTATTCTCTGCATGCTCAGAGTTGACATTAGATCTTTGCTTTAATTGGGCAAAGAATGCAAGATTTCTGTCCTAAAAGCAGACATTAAATTTAGCATAGGAAACACTATATTCTAGCATCATAGTAAGCAGAGAGAACTTGGTGTATGGAAGAGATTTTCAGAAGAAAATTCAGATGAGCTAATTATCAGGAAAGAAGAGAAGAAATGATTTGATTCACCAAGATGACTTCCTATTGTAAGGATCCAAAGAGGAGAAAAAAACGACCTATCTAAATTGATGAGATAGTCAATTTTAGTTCTTTGCATATAGACACCATCATCAAAAAAGAGGAGGTAGGCATGGAGGGAGAGCCACAGCAGGTTTCACAATAGGATTCTTCTGTGTATATCTTCAATAGAGACTCAATTCAGCTAGTCAACTACATTATCATAAGTGCCAGTTCCTTCCATAATATAATTAAAAATACTTCTCATTAACATTGAGAATTGTAAGAGAAGGAGAAAGACAATAATATGAAAGGGAGATCAGCTCTCCAATAACAATAGTCAAGGGGAAATAAAATATAATCCTGACATTTATTATTTCAAGAAAATAACATCCAAAATTAAACATTCCAAGTGAGATATCCCATGAAGTTTTCTTTTTCTGATTCTTTGACAGCTGCAAAGTTCAGCTTTAAACAAGTAAATTTCACTAGATTAATTATCAGGAAGAAAAGAAAGGTACAAATCCCCCAGTTGTTACTCTTTATGTTAATTTGCAGTCAGTGGTAACCAAATTCTTTTACTGGGAATACAACACCAAGAAGTTCTGTAATATAAAATAAAAATCTTCCAATAGAGTGTAATGTTGAGTTTGTTGCTCACATTCTTCAATCAAGAGATGCCTAGAAGAATCCTAAAACACTGCAGGATGAGAAACTGCTCTAATGTTTATTCTTGTGTGCATGTTCCGTTAGAATTGTGTTTCTACTTTTGCAAAGACTGTTACCATTTGATTAAGTAAAATACTAAGGATAATCCGTTAAAAAGAACACTGTTGGGATTTTATAGTATTTAAGAATTTCAGTGCATCCAGTCCAGGATTTCCTTTGCCCTGTTTGGAAGAATTCAAATTGAGGTGGATTATAAATGGAGTCTAGAATTCTTGCAAAAGAAGATAAATTTGGAAATCCTAACACAGGTGTTTTTATTCTAGCAGGCTACATACGTCCACATACAGTATTCCAGCACAAGACTTGTCAATGAAGAGACAGACCACAAAATCATTAATAATATTGTATTGAGAAAGTTTTATTCTGTCCCAGTGTTGCAGGAGGGCCAACCCTGTTGTGGGTGCATCAGGCACAGCATTGCCAGCCGGGCAAGGGAGGGGATTGTCCTGCTCTGCTCTGCACTGGGGTGGCCTCACCTCAGGTGCTGGGGGCAGTTTTGGGTGTCACAATGTAAGAAAGATATTAAAATATTGGAGAGTGTCCTGTCCTGGTTTAGGGCAAATTTGGGAGAAAACCCCCAAATACGGTCCCTCTGGGGAGAAAACCCAAATGGCCCCTCCCCTCAGCTGGTCTGTGAAAAGAACTTCCGCGGAGAAAAGTGGAAAAAACTATTTGTTTAACAAACAAAGCACTCAGAAGCATAAAGAATGAATAATAGCAAACAATAAAAGCTCTCATTCTGCAGTGAGATGACAAATTGAGAAAGTCCTAGCTGTGGGTATAGCTTGACTCAGTCAATCCGTTATCTGTACCTCCGGAGGTCCAGGCCCCGGTGGGCTGCAGGTGCAAG
>VXBB01005108.1:480500-525899 GCA_013399915.1 Illadopsis cleaveri | reverse complement strand
AAAAAAAAAAAAAAAAGCAATCCATGAAGCTTCTCTGCCTCAGCTAAACTAACTAAAAGCAAAAAGATCTGTCCGGCCGCTGTCCGTGCCTCAGCCCAACACACCGAGTCCAGAGAAAAAAAGTGCAGAGGAATGAACGCTGTTTTTCAAAACAAACTGCGCTTTTTCTTTCCCTGCTTTGTTCTCAGAACTAGTCTTAAAGACATAGAACTCAACATACAGCACACACAGAACAGATGACTGGGGATACAAGCATCATAAAGTCACCCTAGGACAGTCCAAAGGAGGGGAACTAAGACGGTGAAGGCCTTGAGGGGAAATCTCATGAGGAGCAGCTGAAGTCATTTTGTCTGTTCAGCCTGGAGGAGACTGAGGGGAGACCTCATGGCAGCAACAATTTCCTCATGAGACGAGGAGGAGGGGAAGACACTGACCTCTTCTCTGCAGTGACCCAAGGGAATGGCCTGAAGTTGTGTCAGGGGAGGTTTAGGTTGGGTATTAGAGAAATATTCTTCACCCAGAGTGTGTTTGGTCAGGCTCCCTAGGGCAGTGGTCACAGCACCAAACCTGACAGAGTTCAAGAAGCATCTGGACAATATCCACAGGCACATAGTCTTACTCTTGGGAGTAGTGCTCTGCAGGGTTGGTGGTTGGAGTTGATCCTGATGGGTCCTATCCAACTCAGCTTATTCTGTAATTCACTCACAGGGAAGTCACCTGCTGACTGTACAATCCCTTTCTTAACTCCCTGGAATGGAACTACTTTCAAACTAGTTTGTTTTGGCAAAATGCAAAACAAATGCCAATCAAAATAGTGGTGTTTAGGAGGCTATTTTGTTGAAGTTTTCATTGTAGGTCAGACCTGCATCAGGATGGTGACAAAAACAGATCACTGAGTATTTTACAAGAGGAAAAAAGGTGGAGAGAAATTATTTCTTACTGATGGAAGAGAAACAGCAGATTTGCAACCTGTATTTTGACAATACGAGTGAAATGTACTCATTTGGCATTGAGCAAGAGGTAGTGCCAGTGTAATTTTCAAACTGTCACTTCTATTCTATTCTGATTGGCGTTTTTTGAGCTTCTGTCATGTAAGCTTTCCTACTGACAGTTTGTCACAGGAAAAAAGTGGAGAAAAATAGACTTCTGCTATGTCTGAATGTGTCTGATCTGGAAATTGAATACATTTGTGTGTTATATGAGAAAAAGTCATGAATGGTCCAGGAATATTACCTCTGTCTTTTCAATATGTATCTTTATAGATGTTATATATTTCTGATAATGTGAAAATTCAGTGTATTATTTAGTTTGCCAAGCTTATTTTTTTAAATTCTGCAATTCATTTCTACAAAACAGCAGCAGTAGGACCTCAGTCAGATCCTGGGATGCTGAAAATTGACAAAGATTGAATTCAGTGGTGGTAAACTGACTTACCTCATCAGAGGTGCTGGCCACAGTTTAAAACAGTAAAAGCTGGAAGACCATGCTGCCTCAGGATTTCATTGAGAAAGATGAACAGTTTAAGCAACTGGTGATTTACTGAAACCAATGCTACAGATTGTATCTTTGACATGTGCTAATTGTGAGGTCACAGGGATGGTGGAACATGCAAGCAGTGCCAAACAGCAAAGTGTCCATCTTCCATAATACTTGGTGGTGTAGTTTTCACCTCTCACTTGTTCTGAGTTCTGTACTCAGATGATCTCCACACCATTTGTAACAGTTTATGAGAAACGTATGAAACACCAACGGACCATAATATCTGTGGAAGTCTGAGAAGATGCACCATAGGTATGGAAGATGCAGTTGTGAAACCACTGTTTAAATCTTCTCAAAGTATAACCTCCCTAGTTCATCCTGGAATTTTGCAGTGTATCAGAACCAGTATTTCACTTGAGTAGTACCTCGTAAGACTATTTAGTACAATCCTGCTATGAAAGGAATGTCAACTACAGCAGGCTGCTTAGAGCTGTTTCCAGTTGGGTTTTGAGTATTTCTTAGCATAGACATGTCACAAACTCTCAGTAACCTGTTGTCAGAATGAAAAAACTTTATTCTTATGTTTAAATGGAATTTTGCTTATTTCTGTCTGCTGCCTCTTGTGCTGATACTGAGTGCCACTGAGAAGAGTCTGATTCTGCCCTGTTTTCTTCCCCCCATCAGTTACTTACACACATCAAAGAGATCCCTCTCTTTCTTCTCTTCAGGCTGAACAGTTCCTAATATTTCATAGGACAAATGCTCCTTTAACAGCTTAGTGGTCTTTTTTTTTGACTCATTCCATGTCTCTCTTACAGCAAGGAGATCAGAACTGAGCACAGTACTTCGTATGTGGCCTCACCAGTGCCAAAAAAAGGGGAAGAATCCCCTCTCTCAGCTTACTGGGAATCCTCTTCCCAGTGCAGCCCAGGAGGCTGTTGGTCTTCTTCACCACAAGTACAGGTTACTGGCTCATGGTCAGTTTGTCCACCAGGACAACCAGATCCTTTTCTGAAAAGCTGCTTTCCAGCTGGTCATACCTCTGCTTGGGCTGGTGCCTGTGGTTTTTCCTCCCTAGATACTGTGCTTTACTTTTCCCATCAATGAGCTTCATGATGTTTCCACTGACTTATTCCTTCATTCCTTGTCCTATTATGGCAACACAACTGTCTAGTGCATCAGCCACTGCTACCAGTTTTGTCTAGGTTTCAAGTTTACAATGTCCCGTTCACTAATGAAGGTGTTGTTTTTAAATTATTTGACCCAGGGTTGATATTGGACTACATTATTGGCAAGTGGCCACCAGCTGGTTTTCATAACACTGGTCAGCTTTTTGAGCCCAGCAGTTCAGCCAGTTTTCTGTCCACCTCACTGGCCACTGTGCTTCATCAGATTCAAGAAGATGCTATAGGAATCATTCCCCTTTCGAGGAAAGGAGAACTCCAGTTTTGAAAGATGTCAAATACATATTACACCATGACTATCTGTCGATCACTGCAATAGTATTTCTATGAAACCTAGAATGTTAAGTTTACTTACTTTTCTATCCAATCTTCTTTTTCAATATTCAATTAATGAAAGCAAAACATATCCACTCACATACTTAAAGGAAACATTTTAAAACTTGTGCAAAACTTTGGAGGCCAGAAATAGCACTGTAAATCTTTAAGATAATTTCCCAGTTCAGGATCACTGTTTGGCAAATGACAAATGTATTCATATCCTGGTATTAAAGAACTTCACTTGCAATAGTGGCAAAAGAGTGAACTCAAATTTAATAAAATTTTTCTTTTCCATGATTTCTAATTATGGTGTGATAACATGGTTATTTCAAACCAATCTTATGCACACCTTCTCTAAAAAAATCAATCTCAGAAGAGGTCACTTTCTGTTTCTAATAGAAGCCTGGGAGAAAATGAGAGCAAGTGCAGAATTCCGTAAAGGAAGTCATTGCATCATTAAGTATGGAGCAACACCTCAGAATGTCAAGGGTGTTTGTAAGACCTCTTATAATTAGTTATCTAAGAAGCTCTGGATTGCACCCTTATAATGTGATTGTATTATTCTGCTCGTTAAAAAGAGCCTATATAATGTCATAACCATGATCGACCACTGTCCTAATAGGACAATTATTTCAGTCAGCATTGCAAAGCATCATAACCTTGCTGCTAGATTTTGAAGGAATATACACATATTTTTATATTACACTGTAAATTATAACATCTCACCCATTCCCATAGAAACACATATTGTCCCCATTTGGCTACTATGAAAGTTGATGATTCATTTGTCAAATTTCATTGCTTCCATGACTCCAAAATATTAGTTTTATGATAGAAATGTCAAGGTTGGGAGAACTCTAACTTTGCTACTTCTGTGCAGGGATGTTATATGTGTTGGTACTAGGAAGTAAAATCTGTCTACAATTAACTTCTAAACTACTCAAGCTGCACTTCCAAGCATTCAGACAACCTTACAAGTGCCCTACATTCCCTGAATGACATTGCTCAGTATTGCACTGGGGGCAAAAACAATGTATAAGGTAAAAAGCCAATTGAAATAGTGTTTATTATCATGGAAACGTATTATTTTAACATGAAGTGCTTTCAAATCCGTTTAAAATGAAAGTACTCCTAAAACAGTAACACAACAAAAGAAAAAAGTGCTTTGCAAAATAAATCCTTACATTATAAATGGCAAGCCGAAAAAAATGAGTGACAGCCACAAGAGAATGTCACTAATTCCAGTTCTTCAGAAGAAATTCTGAGTATGAAATTGAAATTAAGTATTCATCCACGAGAGAGTTGGTATAAAACAAACAAACAAACAAAAGTAAATTTGTTTTTAAATGTCATATTTAGGCTTATATATTTTGCTGTCATATAAATAGGACTTCAGAGAAGAATTCCTGTCATAGTGATTAGTGCAGCAAGCTTTCAGGATTCAACTAATTTAATTTAAATTTATTAAATATAAGTTAATTTCATGAGTCTCTGCTATCAGAAATGAAAAAAGGCAATAGAATAGAATAGAATAGAATAGAATAGAATAGAATAGAATAGAATAGAATGGAATGCTATAGATGTCTGTTAGTCCACTGAGGGAGTGGACTAACAGACAGAACAGGTTAAACAGCAGGTGAGATGAATTCTTACATATCATATGGCTTCCCCATACTATCCAGTAGGCTTTCTGCAGATATTTTCTTCGTTCCTTTTATTCCTTTTGGTTTTTTGTTGGTCAATCTGTTTGTCAGACAGAAGTCATCCTGACTCACTGAGAACCCCAATGAGAAACTGTCTCTTTGAAGTTAGCTAAAGTGAAAGGTAATCTCCTCTCAACACAACAGAAATCTCTGCATCACAAAAATCCCCTAATGAGAATTAAATTATTGAATTATTCTAAATCTTTTCAGTAAATTCAAAATAATTATATATTATGTGTTCAAAATTACTTATGAAGGATACCTATACACAACGAAGGTGAAGGTGTTGTTTCAATTAGTTCTTGCAATCGAGCTGCAAAGCAAATCTAGTAATTATATAATCATTTAAATTATAAATTTAAGTTCTTCCTTACAGAATCTTTTTTGTTTGTTTTTTATGGACCAGGGTGAAAAACACCTGCTAATCATCTAGAATTCAGTAAATAATCCATTCAGGTGCTCAGAGAAAAGATCAGTAATATTATGGCATAATCATCTGATATGTTATTGAAGCTGCCCAGTCACATATATTTGTATGTATATTCATCTCACTGTTTCAGGCTGATTTTGACTAGTCTTCTCCTAAAAGATATTGTAATTTCTAATTCTGGGTGTCCATATTCTGATATTGTCCAATGTTCCTCTTTATGATCCTTGGCAAATTTTATGCTCCTAATTCTTCTGAAATTTCCAGAAATTTATTCAATTGAATTGACAGCTTCTGATCTAAGTTCTTTTCTCTGAAAATTGATACCTTCCCTTTATTGCTAGTTTCTTATTTTCATTATTAATGAATGGCAAAAAATACAGGGATCATTTATTTAAAATTTGTTCGTACTTCTGTTTGAAAATCTCACTTTTAAAAGTCAAAGGTGGAATATTTCTGTAGTCTTTCAATACTCTTGAGGTCCTTTGTTCTCTCTATAGTACATTGACAAGGGAACTCCATGCCAAGTAAATGTAATTTTCTCTCCTCAAATGTTCTTCTAAATGATTATAATATTCCTTTCACAAGCTTTTAATTGATTTAGCTCCAAAAAGATTGATTGAAGGCTATGTGGGACTTCATTGCATTATTAGTTTCTTCCTTAAGAAAGTAAGCAGCGCATTCATTCTGTTTGTACTTTTTCAAGATTCTTTCCTGCCTATCCTTCTAGCAGACTATTTTCCTTACTAATCTATAGTATTTTGTTTTTGATGATGCTATCAGCACATCACTGCAGAGAAAAAAAGCATTTGAAAGCTCCTGAAATAACTTTGTAGCAAGAAACCTACATAGTAGGAAGAAATGCAGCTTTTCATTACATAACATCATTCAGATTATTGTTCTCATGTCCGTTATTCTTATATCCAGAAAAAAGACTATGTCATTAAAAAAGAAAAAAAAGACACTTTCCATTATGAACAATGTGCATTCGAAGTTGATGGCAAGCCATCTTCAGAATAAGATAAAGCCAAAAGGAAAGAGATGGATGAAAATGACATTATGCGGTTAGCATACACTATCTTTGCTAGAGATAATCTATCAGAGCCAGGAAGGACAAGAGTAGAGGGGAGGCTTGTGGCAATTGTTTTTTTAATAGTATTCATGTGAATTGTCTTCTTAATTTTTTAATTTCTAGGAATTGCCTTCATTCTTATCACAAGCCACAGATTCTGTGAATTTTAGCAGCAGATCCCAGACATCCATGGCAACATTCCTGCTTTCTTATCAGAGCAAACATCACTATTTCTTATTAGTCTGAAAGCAAGAAAAAACTTTCTGTCAATGTGATTTTATCTCCATCTCCCTCAGTTCAAGTTAACATTGGCTTCTTTCCAGGTGGTGCCACAGCTCAGGAAGCTTTTTCAGTGCTAAAGTTAGCTGAAATTCCATTGTTCCCAGAAGGAAAAATATTCTAAATTCAGAATTCTGTATTTGCGAGAAATATCCAGCCAAGGTAAAATTGACTAGTTTCATGCAGATTCATGAAACAGATTTAGCTTTGTTGAAGATGGCAGCTGTTTCCCTGAGCAGCTGTGTTTGACTTACAGGACTCCAACTGTGGGGCAATTCAGCCTGCACCTCTTCCCTATGGCTGGACTCTCATGATGGCTCTCAGTTGCCAGTCTCTGTGTGGACTTGCCAGAAATCCAATCATCAAACTATATAATATGTTTTAGAGCTGTCTAAATCTTATTTAATTAAACTATTCAAGCCTAACCAGCCAGCATTAAAAAAAAGCAAAAACAATCCAAAAAACCGGCAAAACCAAACAACAAACAAAGAAACCAAAAAGAACTCTACCAATGCTGTCCACAGAATCTCAGAGAG
The DNA here is from genome assembly GCA_013399915.1 of Illadopsis cleaveri. Classification (NCBI taxonomy): domain Eukaryota; kingdom Metazoa; phylum Chordata; class Aves; order Passeriformes; family Timaliidae; genus Illadopsis; species Illadopsis cleaveri. Next base: position 518,901 of record VXBB01005108.1, on the reverse strand, counting down.
GAATTATGGAATCTTAAAAAAGCATCACTTATTTGTTGGTTTTGACACAAAAATTGCAGAAAGGACTCTAATCTTTTCTAAGAAGAAAATGTCTAACATGTCTAACATGCTACCAAACATACAAAGATGTGGTTCAAGGATAGAACCTCTACTCTCACAACATCAGGATAAAAAAAAAAAATGAGAGATTTTAATATGAATGGAAGGAGTCAGCCCAAGGAAGTCATAGATATCCAAATATAAAGGTAAATTTATAAGACACCTATGAAATTACAAAAAGGTCATAGGCATGCAAGGTCCCCAATCTTCTGTTTTTGTTGTCATCCAGCTCCCTTGAATTCTATACTTCTTAAAGGTATCGGATACATTATAACTACAGCCCAGAAGTAGGAACACAATTTTTTTTTTCTGAGTTTGCTTTCTTTAGAGAAATCCAGTTTAATTAAAAACTCCCTGAAATACAGAGGTTTTTTCTTAATTTTATGCAATTAAAATTCAAAATGTTTGGTTTAGAATAACATCTGACATATAGAAAAGGGGACCTGATTTGCGCTTGTCTTTCTACAAATATTGTGATAGAACAATATGATACCAGACAATTCATAGATATTTTGTAATTCTGTAAGCAAATTAAGTATAGGAAGTTCATAGAACCTAAATCCTTTTTAAAACCAAACCCAAATAAATAAAACGAGTTGAGAAGTTTCTCACAGAGTAATAAATCAACTGAATAAAGGACAATGAGTAGCTTGGTGGCTGTAATTATCTAGAAGAAACAACTTCTGCTTCCCTCACATTTGTTGTAGTGACAGCTGAAATTGACAGTCAAGTGTCTTAGTGCACCGCAGACCCAAAATGCTGCTGAACTAATAAAGGTACCAAAATTGCTGTATAACTCATAACTACAAAAGACTGTCCAAAGTAGACTTCAGAAAATTATTTAGGAGAACAAAGAAAAAAGGCCTAGAAGTACTATGACTAATCATTAAGGTTAAGGTAAAAGAAGCTGTAACAGAAATAAGGAGTACTTTGAAGGCACAAGCCTTATTCCTGCCATAGAATTAAAGTATAGAATCATAGACTTGCCTGAGTGGACCCACAAGTTCAACTATTGAAGTTCAACTCCTGGCTCTGCACAAGACAACCCCAAGAATCAGACCATGTGTCTGAGAGTTGTCCAAGCTCTTCTTGACCTCTGGCAGACTTGGTGCCATGATGAATTCCCTGGGGACACTGGGAAGCAATCTTCCAGCCTACAAAAGAGTTTTAGCCATATCTAAAATTAGAATTAAAAATGGAGGGGGAAAAAGGCAGCTCAAGCTGATAACACAGATTTATAAAACAAGACAAAGACACCCATTAATTACATGGATGAAGGTGGAGTGCTGTGTCCAGTCCTGGGCAGAGAGACATGGAGCTCCTGGAATGGGTCCAGTGAAGGGTGACAAAGATGATTAGGAGACTGGAGCATCTCTCTTAAGAGGAGAGACTGAGGCAGTTGGGCTTGTTCAGCCTCACAAGGAAATGGTTGAGAGGGGACCTCACCAGTGGCTATCAGCATCTGAAGGCAGGGTGTCACGAGGATGAATCCAGGCTCTTCGCATTGGCGCCCAGCAATAAGACAAGAGGCAAAGGGCAGAAACTGATGCTCAGCAAGTTCCACCTGAATATGAAGAAGAACTTTACTGCATGAGTGGCTGAGCACTGGAACAGATTGCCCAGAGTGGTTGTGGAGTCTCCCTCACTGGAGATATTCAGGCACTGGATGCAGTCATGTGCCATGTGCTCTGGTTTGTCCCTGCTTGAGCAGGGAGGTTGGACCAGCTGACCTACTGTTGTCCCTTCCAATCTGACCCATTCTGTGATTCTGGGTGTTTAGAAGAACAAGCATGAAACAATGCCTAGTATGGTCAGACTAATATTGTGTACATACCTTAAGCAGGTCTGCTTTGATTTTATGACAAGAAAAATATCCATACTTGAAATGTATTTACTGTGAGTAGTTTGTTTGAATTGAACAGGGCTATCCACTACAGCACATAGTACAGGGCTGAGGACATCCTGGTGTCTTGGAGGGTCTGAGGCTTTCTAGTGTAAACAGCTACTTGGATTTCAGCAAAGCCAAACTTGAAACAAAAATCTATTGAGTAAAAGCAGAAAAAAAAAATTCTTAATATGGAATTCATCCCTAAAGGATACATACTGTGTTTTACTATGTGAGTACAAGATGTAAGATAATATGTGCCAGAAGATTATCCAGCTTTATGGTGATGCAGATGGAATAACTCTTAAGTTCTCCTATCTGTGAAGCTGAACCTGCACATTCTATGGGACATCTCTTCTGTGACTCAGTGGGGCTTGGAACACCATTTTCTTCCTGCAGAATGGCTCTGTGTGATGGAAATGGTGCAGAGAGGAGTAGGCCACATTTCTGAGAAGCTAACACAATGGTTATGAGGTTCTGTTACTCTCCAGACTCTTGAGGGTAAGGGCAGTCACCCTTACGAGATGCTTGTGCTGAAATGCAAAGTTTTCCTTGAGCATCCACATGCAGGATGACAATCTAAATAGTTTTAGCAGCCTGGTGGTGTCAGAGCCGACCTGCTTTTTCCTTCGTTAGCTATTTCTTCTGATATCAATGACCCTGCATGTTATATCTCATAGCTAAAAGTCTAGACATTTAGCCAGTAATAAGCAAAGAATTCAGCAAATGCACGAGGGAGCTGAGGCTTGTTCCTAGATGTCCTTTGTTCCTAACAACTCCACTGAGGGCTCTGCCAGGAATTGTGGAGGAACAACAAAGCTATTTCTTTTTCATAGACATTAATAGGGGATGGCTAAGAGTGTGATGCTTTTTATGCTTTCTACTTTAATGAATCATTCAGTAATGGCTCACAGATATCTAAAAATTCAAGTTGATGGCTTTCTAATTCAGGAGAGTAATTTTAAATCTCATTTGGAGCTTTTCATAGTGTCTATCACTGGTGAATTGTAATAATTCTATGCCTTCTGCAGCCTGTGCCCAGTATTGGAAATTAATATATTCTTTCAACTGTCTTCTAATAGTGGCACAATCAAGGTTCCTGATACATAATACATGCTTGGTCTTTTCTCTGAGGTAATCTGAGTTACTCTTCTTCTACTAGATAATTTACACTAAATAACATGAGATGAAGCATAAATCAATTGATTTTCAAATGCATGAACTTAAAGTGATTTTTTTTCCAAACACGTCTCAGAGTTCCTGATTCTTTGAAGAAGACTAAAGGTATATTGTATCCCAGTATTGCTGTGAGGGAAAAGAGTTTCTAGCTTTGCTTCTAGTAAAATAAATACTTGAATGCAACTGGGACTTTGTAGCATTATTAGTGAAATAGGTTAGGACATCTGGAGCCTGAGAATTCTAAATAGGAGGAAATGAAGAAAAGTAGTCCAAGTACTAGAGGTACTATCGACTAAAACTTAATATTATTTATGTTTATTCTATCAGATCCATTACTTCTGCAATGAAAATCCAAGACTATTGCAAAGAATTTGGAGTCTCTCATTCATCATTTGTTATAGCCAGCTGGTACTTTTTATAATACTTCTGACCACATCTACTGGGTTGTGTAGGAAAGAAGACACATCTTATCAGAGTGTGAACTCAGGACCAGACTTTGGAAAAAAGAAACCTCTTTTTTGGATTTGGGGCTTAATAATTAACCTGGCTCTCAGTTAAACAACCAATTTTCTCTAGTACTTGATTGTCTAAAATCCCTTTCCCAGCCTTTTAAAAGTCAGAAATGTGCATTATCCTAACTAGCTCGACATTTTCCATGTGTAATTAAACACTCCTTTGATACATGTAGAGAAAATGTCATAACTATACTTAGGATTATAGGTTAACAGCCTGTACAATTTAATTTTAAAAATTGAAGGTGTATTACTTTGTCTAAAAAATTGGTCCCAGGTTGGAACTTTATATATACCAACTTTCATGCCAGACTGATTTTTTTTTTTAAAGAGGCAAGATAAAAGCTCCTCAGAAACATTGTTTAAAACTGAACTCCTTTCACAGCTTTGAAATTCTGGTTGACTTGCAAATATTGCTGTAGGAAAGAGTGTCTCTTGTTCACTCTATTAAATGTATTATGGCTACTTGTATGTTCAAATGTACACACATATCAGCACTTTTATGTAAATCCTTCCCCTTCCAGGACATTTTTCTCCAGGAAATAAATGTCTAAACTAACATTGCTACATTATATGCTTATTAAATTGAAAAAATAAAACCTGTCTCCAAACTTCCTTTTCAACTTGCATTTTAAAGTAAAATGATACTTTAGACATTTTATTCTGCTTCAGTTTTTTAGTCCAAATTTTCTAAAGCTTGAAAATTAAACAATGAGCACATGGAAAATACAGATGTGGGTCAATTAAAAGCTAAATCCAGAGCATGTTCCCATTGTTCTGCCTTATTTGCGCAGTTAAGGAGACACAGCAGCCAAAGCAAACCCCAAAAGGTCACAGCGAGTGGCATACAGGACCATGAAACTACCTGAGATTAGAAGGAATTTTATATGTCTGAACTGCTGTAACACAGGGTCTTGGATGTATGAACAGAAGATTCATTAGCTATTCTGTTCTGAGCTAAGTGCCAAAGCCCATCTGTCTTAGCGTGTTTTGTTTCTCAGCATTTCTAACTCCCTGCCATTGGCACCTAGCTCGAAAGTAAAAACTGAGGTGTTGCGATCTCTAAAAAAGGCTCTCATTTACCAGTCTCACACTTTTGTGCAAGGTAATTCACAAATGATGATGAGTTAAAACCAGGATAGTGGTTTATCTCATCTGAAATCAAGAACAGTTTTCCCATCCTTTTCTCACATCACAGTAACCAGTGGTGACCTGTATGTTTTCTGTGCATATGAGGAACAAGATAATCAAGAAAATACCAATTTTTTTTTAAAAATACTAATTCTAAATAATGATTTAGCCAAAGGATTATGTTGCAAAACATGCAAATAATTTGTGAAAACTGGCAAACCAGTTTTACATGGAATCACTGGGAAATGAATTACTGTGATGGACAGTGATTCCTGTGCAGTATGCACAGAAGTGTTCTCTATCCTGCTCCCTGCTAATATTTGATATTCAGGAAACACAGTCAGTTAAAAACAACTGCTACTGTAATTGACAGATACTGCTTGATTGGGAAGTCTTGCTACTAATAGGTTTGCATTTGTTTAACACACAGCTGGATCGTGTCAAAAAGCAACCCATCAACTGACAAGCATTGTCTTGTTGCAAAGCATTCTGTGCTTTGTAATTATTTAACAGAACAGGAAGTAATTTGATGATGATAATATATTGTACTGCATAATGGCATGACAGCTCACTTAATGGGTAAAGAAAAATTTCAGGTTACTTGGTCTCTTATGCTAGCAATTAGAAATATTAATTATCTTCTGCTGTTTATGTTAGGTATGTATGTGTATGTGTGTATATGGCTCATTGTAAAACATGAATTTTCATTTTTATTCTGCCATGATTATGTGAAATCAATTTGGATGAGGTACTAATAAATAATCATGTAGAACTATAGTCTTCTTTCTTCACTGCAGAAGACAGGAAACCTCACAATTAAAATTTGTATAGTGAAGATCGGTAAAATTAATGTCATTTATAATTTTTCTTGTAATCATTACTATGCTGTATCATTTTCAAGACCTATAGCAATTTTTAATGTGAAAATTAGGTGTTATGGTTTTTTGTTCTTCTGATTACACTAAAAATAGCTCATGATGTAAATTAGATTTCCATAACGATTCATCTACTGTTATTCAGAAAAACATATAAATTAAAAAATAATAATTAGAAATCTATTGCAGTAGAGTGGCCTTATGAGAGGAAGCAAAGGCATGCTAAGACTGAAGTGCAGATAATCAATCCAGTACAACTGCCCAAAATCTTCTGAGAAGAGAGTGCACCTGGAACAAAAACTGAAGGAGTCAGTATTCCAAATACAACAAAGTATGTGTGAATGATTTCTTTACTTCTGGCCTAAAACTGGAAAAATGAAAGAGTTTTCAGAAGAGAATGGGATGCAGTTAAAACTCATCCTTTGCAATGAACAAGTATGGGTGTCCAGAGGATTGCTGTGTGTTGGCAAGGCAAAAAGAACACAAAGTTTCAAAAGAGCCTTCCATGGTGAAAGAAAGAGTTTTGGTTCAGGATCCAGTCCTAAATTGTATTTTGGGGCTTTATTCAGAATCATACATGAAGAAAATCACAGAATCACAGAAAGAGTCAGGTTGGAAAGGACCACTGTGGATCAGCTGGTCCAACCTCTCTGCTCAAGCAGAGTCATGCCAAAGCATATGGCAAAGGATTGTGTCCAGATCCTGAATATCTCCAGTGAGGGAGACTCCACAACCTCTCTGGGCAATCTGTTCCAGTGCTCAGTCACTCATGCAGTAATGTTCTTCTTCATATTCAGGAGTAATCAGTGATCACTTTCTGTGATGTACTTCCTGTACATCAGTTCCTGCCTGTTGCCTCTTGTCCTGTTTCTTGGCACTGCTGGAAAGAGAAGAGCCTGGAAACCTCCTCTTGACATCTTTCCTTCAGATGCTGATAGCCATTGATGAGGTCCCTCTCAGCCATCTCCTTTAGAGGCTGAACAGGCCCAGCTCCCTCAGTCTCTCCTCTTAAGAGAGATGCTCTAGTCCCCTAATCATCTTTGTTGTCTTTTACTGGACCCACTCCTGGAACCCCATGTCTTTCCTGTACTGAGGAGCCCAGAACTGGACAAAACACTCCCGCTAGGGCTGAGCAGAAGTGCAGGACCAGCTTTGTCAAGCTGCTGGCAATGCTTTTCCTATTGTACTTTCTAAAGCTATCAGATATCAGGAAAATGTACTTTAAGAAATCTGCTACCAGTCATGGCCAATGGCACATCATGGACGGGATTGCTCTTTTCATATCACAAAAACTCTCACAGGAGTACTATATTGAATTACTTTCTTTCCTTCAATATCTCAATTATGCTGGTAGGCTGTTTCCTCAAATCTTGCTTCATAACAAATACATGTGAATATCAACACGGATTGAATAGACACTTTTACAGCCAATAATGTTCTGTGACTGACTAATTGCATGATAATGAATATGACGAATTCCTGTGACAGTATCATTAAAAAGGTCTCTTGACTATCTAATTTGATAAGTAAATATGTAATTGATCTACTTGGTTAAAAATATCCTTCTTTAAAATTTGTATTTCTTACTGAGGGTACCTAAAGTTCAGGAAATTACTTAAGGAAAGCTTATTTTTAACAGGAAAACAGTATTTATGTTTGTCAGAATTTCAGTCCTAAAACCTCATGGTAGCCAGATAACATGTCTCTTTTCTTGCAGTTGTCTAGATCACCTCTTTTGCAAATGCAGTCCTTTTCTCATAAAACTTTTTGTCTGCAATACTCAGACACCACCACCAAGACAGCGGTTAGTTGTGGCGTTATAATCTTCTCGGGTACTGCAAAGCTGCAGATAGCAGAAAAGCACAGTGCAGCAATCTTCTGTGTGCTTGACAGAGTCTGGAGTGAGAAATGTTCCCTGTGAGAAAGGGGGGCCCGTTCTGGTCAGATCAAAGGATCCCTGAACCTTCAAGGCTATTGTCTAAGAGCAGCCCATAACAAATGCCTGGGGAAGAGTAACTAGACAGAGCAAAGGCACAGCAGGAACTGCACTATGTGTCCTCCTACCAGCCAATGCAGGGGGACTTCCTGAGTCAAGAGTGATATTTTTGCACCTAGCTGCCCTCAAGCAGGTTTAATGAGTCTGCAGATCATAAAACACCTGCACTGGCTGCATGATCAATATTCTATGGAAACTCACACAATGTTTTCCATAATCTGTGGCTTATTTCTCTAACATCAGAACTTTTTTACACTCCTAGTTTATAAGAAAAATAATAGTTTGGTTGAAGTAAATACAATTTAAAATTAATTTTCCTGTAATAGGTATTTTTTTAATCTGTCCAAAATACTGGGTAATGATAGTATATAGGCATGCCTTAGGTATGAAAGTAAAATATTTCTACCCATATCACTGAACTGAAAGTGCATTTATTGATTCTTATTTTGGGTCGTTGAATCTTCTGGGTAGAATATATTTTGAAGGTGCGTATGAACAGAAATAAGTGAAAAATGAAGAAGGAAAAAAAAAGTCACTCAGGATTTCAGGTAGAACTCAGAATAGCCTAAAAAAAGTCACAGCTTTGCCTAAATTTTTTCTGTTGCTTTAAGATTTTTTTTTCAATTATTTTTAACATAGCTCATAATCTCTTTGCTAAAATTGAATCCCTAAATTTTCACTGTTTTGGGTTATTTTTCCACTAAAGAACTCTGGCTCTGAAGCAGGGATCTTTGTTTGTTCCATTAGAGCAAGGCTTTCCTGTTGGATTTCAGGACAATACTGTTAGTGAAGTTCCTGTTGCCAGTCACATCTTGTGTTACAGTTGAATTCTCTTTTGTCTTGATGGCTCTTGAGTTTACAGCATCAGTAAATTTCAAGAGGGTACTTTAGTTTTGGTGACAAGGAAATGAATGAAGACCTTTAAACGTTCTCTCTTGATAGCTGAATGGAACTTTTCTTAGAGGGTTGATAGATTGCAAAATATTCTATATATGCTGTTTACTGTACTTGAAGAGGAAAGGAAGATGTGAATGCTTAGGGTGACTGAAAACACTGTATTTACTCTTCTATTGCATACATGGCTCATCTGAGAATCTTCATTTTAAACATACAGTATAGTACTGGCCCTTAAACTTGGTCCTTGATCTATAGAATATCATACATTACTACAGGAACCGAGCTCAGGGTAATATATATACTATGCCCTTCTAGGAAGAATGCAGTTTTTCAAGTGACGATAAGTTTGTTTTGCAAAAGTCCGACAGAGCAAGAATTTTTACTGTATAAATGGTCTTGGAGTATGACTCAAATCTGTAAAACAGTTCCTGTTACACAAAATTTGACAAGGTGACAAATTTTTCTTACCTGGGTTTTTCTTCTTCAGATATACTGTTATATCCATCAAAAAATATATGGAAATTTCTCATTAAATCTTCAAAAGATTGTGTTAGCTGACCCAGCTTTTGGCTTTCCCAGTACTATTCAATGTGGATGTTGTTTATGAGGGGATTAGTGAAGAATTTAGTCTTACAGCATCCATGAGTATTAGTGATCCATAAAATATTCTGCGCATAATGTCCCAGTGTGTCTTGATTAAAAGAGTATGCATAAAGTTCAAACCACCTGGAGTCTGCTCTGCTCTGCTCTGAAATATTTTCATTTTGTCCCCTTTACATTTCACAGGGCCTGTGTCTCATTTGTGATATACAAAGTATGGCTTCTAAGTGTCTCTTTTGGTGTAATGCTTTCTCCCTGTTTTCTGTTTGGGAGATGTATGTGGGGTTTCCACGTGACAGAGCAATCTGTTTTTAGTGGGGTTTTAACAAATCATGACAGAAGTACCTATACACAGCAGGACAAGAGGACAAGAATTAGCAACCGTGTCCTGAGTTTAGTGAGTAAACAAACCAAAGTATAAACAGGGAAAGCTTCTACATTCTGAAACAGAGAATTCCCCTTCTTTTTTAACCCACTGTTAAGGCTGTGATAATAGAGTTTCTGCTCCTCAATGCCAATCTTGTCTAGCAGTGAATTTTTCTAGATGCCAAGGCATTTGTCCAACTTCTGACATAAATAGGAGCAGTTTAATTTATTCCTTCTTAATTTATTTAGCTTCCTGCAGCCCCATCCTCCTTGATTTTGAGCTTTCCTTGGGCAGGGGAGGCTGCCAGAAGGAACTGAGCTGCAGCATGATATTGAATACCCAGTATTGAGAGAAAGGGAAACAAATGATTTCTCATAAAAAGAAATAAATTTCCTCTTCCCTTTGGTGTTGGTTTATCTACATGAGTCAGTGGGGCCTATTGAATACCTGCCTTTTTCTCCTTGGTATCCTGTGTACCAAAACACTCTCACTTGCATTCACGGTGCAGCAACATCATGCTTCTGAGTACAGTCTACTGACCTACACCAACGAAAAGAGACTCAATCTTTCAGCACTGATCATTGTAAGAAAAGAATTATTACGTTCATTTGGCATCTCTATGCAGCCTTGTGTCAGAAACCAGCATTTTCTTGAAGATAAGTGAAATAAGTTAAGAGAACCACATTTTTGTATTGAGCTCAAGACAAAAGATAGGTTTAATTAGTCCCTGAAAGCTAGGTCTAATTCGAGTAGCCCTTTGAGCTCTGAGTGACTACTAGCAATTGTTCCATTGCCCACATTGTCCCAGTTGACACTACAATGACCTAAGTCAAGAAGGGTTTTAAGCAATTAAATACATATTTAAATCGCTACTCATTCAGATTAGCAAGTAGATTTTCTTACAAAATAAAACTTCTCAGTCAAAACAAAAAAACCCCCAACAAGTTAATGATCATATCTTGGTACTGTGTTGTGGAGTCTTATGGATGAGGAGTAGGAAAACCAGTAAAGACAAGTTAAAAAGTAGGTTTAGTAACCCCATTAGCTTTCACATATGTCAAAGTTTAGCAAACCCTCTTCCTTCTGTAGATAGAGTTACAACTCTCCTTCTGAAGTGAGAGTCAGTAGCCTGTTCTGATCAAAATCTGAGCCTGGCATATCCATGCCAGCTGTAACATACTGCTTTATGGAGAGTCAAGTCAAAGGGATTAGACTTATGTAGCTTTGAACACCTACACAGAAGACACTAAACCAGAATTAGTCATCAAATTCTCAACTGCAGGCTGTGGAGAGAGATGGGTGCATTTATAAAACAGTTTATCTGGACTGTTTTAGATGTTCAGCTCAGAAATTATTTGTTCCTTAAATATCCCTATATCTTCTCACTGACTATTATAAAGTGAAATGAGTCACACTCATCATGCCTGCTTATGTGGAGTTCATTACAGCTTTCTTGGTTTACAAACACTGTAAACTCCTTCACTCTGTCATTGCATTATACAAATGATGACCTGAACAACCAACTCACTGAAATAATTTATCTACACTGATAAAATAAGGTATCAACGCAGCATGAATGTTAGAAACATGCCTAAGTCTCAAATTTTCCTTTTGCCTTCTTCCCTATATTTTATACTTCTCAATGAATATTCATTGAATAACTAATAATTGTGACAAACATAACACCTTGCCTCTCAAAATAACAAAAAGAATTACAAAGGAACCTTGAAGCATTATGCTTATTACTATCACTGAAGTCCAGATTCAAAATACTGATAGAATCATAGAGTAATAGAGTAGTTTGGGTTAGAAGGGGACCTAGAAGATCTACATGTAGTTTCACCTTCTCTGACTTGGGAAGGTGTCGGATTCCAGGGCATTCCTTTGGTTGCCCTGGATGGTCGCAGACCTCGGTAGAATCCTGGAATCGGGTTTGAATCCTGGACAGGAGGGTCTGTGCAGGGGGGTGCCTGGCACAGAGCCCAGGAAGACACAGGCTTTGATTTTAGTCTATGGAAAAAGCTTCCAACACAGAGAAGAATTACAAGTCACAAATGTGTGACAGATAGTAGTGTAGTTAATCACCGGGTGGAAAATTTGGTAGTTTTGGATTCTTAGAATGAAGATGAATGGGGAACAAAATGGAGGATTTAGGGTGGAACCCTGTGTTCTTCTTGTTCTCCCTTGGCATCCATCTTCTGCAGTGACGTGGGCACAAAGTAATGTAAGGAGATTGGGTCAAAGTAGAAATGACCCTTTTAGTATAGGTAGTGGGCACTGACACAGAATTGTAAATAATACACACATAATTTTCTGTATAAGAGGTAGCGACATCCCATCATGGGGGGAGTCGCCCTGTGTCCGAGCTGCTGTGAACACCTTGGCCGGGCACAGAGAAATTTGTAAGACAAGAATTAATAAACAACATGAGAAACCAAGAAACAACAAGACCTTGAGACTCTGCTTCATTCTCGCGCCAGGCTCAAAGCCTTCAGAGGGCAAAAAAGACTCACTCGAAGCACCACCTGAACCACCACCTGAATCTCGGGCAAAGAACACCTAGACCTGAGAATTGGCATCCCTGGGTATTTCCCAGCAGACCTGGCAGGCCCTCTGAAGCCAGGAAAAAAACTCCAGAGGAAGGGACACCTTCCACTTGACCAGTTTGCTCAAAGCCCCATCCAGCCTAACCTTGAACACTTTCAGAGATGGGGCATCCACCACTTCCCTGGACAACTTGTTCCAGTACCTTACCACCCTTAGAGTAAAGAATTTTTCTTAATATCTAATCTAAACCTACTGTCTTTCAATTTGAATCCATTGTCCCTTCTCCTGTCAATACATGCTCTTGTAAATAGGCTCTCTCCATCTTTCCTGTAAGTTTCCTGTAGGAACTGGAAGGCTGCAATTAGCCTTCTCTTTTCAAGGCTGAATATATTGGACATAGTATTTTTGGAGGTGAAAATGAAGTAACAAGTATCTATCATCAGCCTCTTGAATCAGCTACAAGAAAGCTGTTGGAAAGGACACAATTTCTGTCCTACTGCCCAGAGTATAAACTATCACCATAGCATTTATTCAGAGAGAGAAACAAATTGATTTCACTTCATACAAAAGGATATATGACCTGGAGTGATGGTTTGGCTTGCTACAGTTAAGAAGAATATTCAATCTAATGAACACACCACCATGCTATTTATATACAGAGGTAGTACTTCAGGCACTGCACTGATGTAAAAGACCACTAAAAGACCAGAGGTTGATCTGCTTGTATTATGGATGAAGGTCTTTGAAGGTGTGCTTCAGATCATTACAATGTCAAAATGTCATTCAGGCTTGGATCAAAGAGATTCAAATGCTTTTTTTGATAGTTGTGTTGGGCTAAATTCTACTCTTGGAAACTGTGTGTTTCGTTACGATTGACTTCTGTGTCTAAGGCAAAATAGCCAATTTGTGGCTATGGAGTTGCATATGGCACTTAAGCAGATGAAGTATGGCTTATATGCTGAAACCACATCCTGCAACTGCAGCATTCTGTGCTGGCATGCAGCCTGCTACTTACACTACAGCCTGGCTGGAGGAGGAAGCAAGCCAGCAAGGTAGCTCCAGAAGTCACTGCACTTCCCCAAGGCTCCCTAGGACCACCTGTGCTCTCAGTCCACATCCATGCTACCTGCAGTAGTGGGGAACTACTGTCAGTCAGCACTGATCCTCCCTCAGACCTCCTTTTCCCCTCAGGATACCAAAAGCAGAAGCTGCTGCAGTTAAGAACTAGGATGTGGAGTGCAGTTTTAATCTGACTAAAACCAAAATAGCTGCTGGTAATTTTTTTTTAAATAATTCCATAAAGAGATGCCATGAAAATAATAAAGAGTCAAATTTTACAACATTTATTTAAAAGCTGGAACAAGTTAGTAGGAATGTTGTTACTTTTCCAGTTTTTTATCCAGGAAAAAATTAATTTTTTTTTTCTGTTCTAATTCTAGACATCTGTGAAAGATATACAATAATAAATGAGTCAAATAAGTAGCTAGAACCTGATTCCAAAAAGTTTTATCATCTCAGTTTTCTACATTAAAATTTTTAATATATGATGACAATTAGTGTTTGTGTTGATCATCAGGTCAATGAATAACATGCATTTTTTGCTTATAAAATGGGAGTGCAGAAGATAATGAGGAAGGTATCTTTAAAAACTGTATTTCTGTTCAAAATAGAGAGAAGGCTCACCTTTGTGGGTTAAAATCAATAAGTTTTCTAATGTTAGAAATATTTCTGTATATTTAATTCTTATAATGCAAGAGTTTATTAACTGTTCATCCAAGCTGTTTTCAGAGAGATTCAAAGGCAAGGCAATTAGCCTTTCATTTCTTTGTACTGAATACACTTTCTTACCCACCCAGATTCAGCAAAATAAAAAACTACTTTATTCATCCCTTTCATCTCTATATTCTTCTGTGTATTTGCTATGCAGTGTTGTTGAGAAGATGGTCTGTAAATTCTAGTTCCAGGGTTTTAATTGCTGAAAGTCTACAGATTCTCATAGTCCAATAAAGATCCCTTGGATTTGCTAAATTTTATTGGTATGGCTCACAATATAACAGAAATATGTCTGTTCCATCTTAATTCCCCTTATTTTTGTGATATTCCAAAATATTTTAAAAGTATGCTGGCTTTTTTTCCACTTCAATTTGCTGAACAGTGTCAAGTGGAGATAAAAATGAGGACAAAAAATAAAAGATCATGCAGAACAAAAAGCCTCATTTATCAAGTCAGAAAATCCAGTCCTCCTAAAGCTGGTATTATGCCATTTCTAAGCCAGTTCTCATACTTAAGTACCAAAAGGTCATTTTCTTGAGTACTATCTAAAGTCTCATCTTTTAATCTTGACTGTAAATTTTTATGGGTATTTAACCTGTGCCAAGAATGTGACATTTAAATCAGCAGAGGTTTCTTATTTTGATCCCCTTCTTGTACAGCTTTTACAAGAAGTACCTTAAAGCATTAGTGTCACTCGCTCCTCATGTGAGAGAGAGAGTGGCAAATTTATGAGGACATATACGCTCTCAGTCAGCAATTGATTGCGATTAAAATGGTTAAAGTATGTTCACACAGATGTGGAATTCAGACTAAGCAGACTGTACAGCTGAACTGCTCTACCAGATAGTTCATTTTAAAGCTGTTATTATACATTCTTTCTCTGATTTCAAAGAGTCTGATGTACAGCAGCAGATTTATTGCGCTGGGTGGTTTTGTAAATCTTACACATATAGCAACTCCATGTGTAGTTCTATTTTAATATAGCTAGGAAGGAAAAAAACAGGAAAAAACCCTCTGTCTTTTTTTATAGTTTCCTTATTTTCAAATATCTTCAAGCATTTTATAAAAATAAAACAACACTGACAAAAGTGCTTTAAGGCTGATCACTTTTAACAATTCTACAGGCAGAGAAATGCAGACCCAGGAAACTCCATAATTTTTGGCAAGAGCAGAGAAGACATAGCAGCTCATATTTCACTGCAGTCTAGCAAGTTGAGAGTACACCCCTTCCTCTGGCATGCCTGAGAAGTCTATGAATTAACCAGGAAAGCCTCTTTCTCTTTCTAACTCCTGTGGCTGCTAGTTCAAGCTACATTAACAGCCTCTCCCTGCATGTGTATATCCATGTGTGTAACAATCACCCTCGAAACCCCTATAAACAGCTGCATAGAAGGATGCACAGGGGAGGATTTGAGAGAGGCCAGGGTGGCATAGCAGAACTTCTACTATATGATGAGTTTGTCTTTCCTTTCTATACAGATTCCCAGGTTTTAAACTAGCAGGTGCCATGTGATTATCTGGCCTGATTTTTTACTGAGACGTTCCAGCTCATCAATAGGAATTTTAGGACTGGAGTAATGATCTAAGCTGGAACTGGAATCCTCCTAAACCATCTGTGTCAGAGACCGCTGGACCAGAACACAACACTTAGAGATCTGATGAATGCTTCAGTGTGTCATCCCACAATATGGCACCCTGAAGGACCATACGGAGTACCCAGTCATTAGGCAAAAGAAGACATTCAGGCTTAAAACCCTTTGTTGTTGTTTGTTTGTTTGTTTGTTTGTTTGTTTGTTTTGTTTAATTCTGATATGTTCCCTCAAGCCCACCTGGCACTGTGATTGCTGAGTACAAGGAGAAATCTTCAAATCTTCAAACCTGAATCAAGAAACTTAAGGTAAGATTCATTGTACATGTCTATATCTGGGCATGTCAGCTAAACTCCATTATCAATAAAGAGACATAAGCACTTGCATGATGTGACTGATTACAGCATGAAGTTGGTGTCTGAAATATGTCAGATGAATCACTACTTTGTTATTTTCCTTGATTATAAAAGGAACCTAAGATGAGTCACTTAGATTCAGACATCTGCATTGGAGATTTTTGGTTAGGTGGGTTGAATCCCACTCAGAGCTTCCTCTGAGGCTGTCAGACTAATTTCTGACAAATTTAATACCTGAAGATGAGCAGAATTGTCACCTTCCATGTATTAGAAGAATAGAGGAACCTATCCCTGAGCACAGTAAATGGACATCAGAGTTGTCTTTTGTATTCAGTGAAAAAGATGATTGACAGGTCAAAGTAAAACATTTGGAAAGCCTGTTCTCCCAATGTTTCTGTAAGAGGGACACTACAGCCTGCATATTAGCTGTGAAGAATGGCAGGTTGACACTCATTCATTGACAGAAATATAAATCACACAAAAGTGTTTCCATGTAGGACAGACAGAAAACCCCCTAAACTCCTACGGAAAAAGAATCCTGATTTCCTTGAGATCTAAGAAGAAGAAAAAAAAAAAAAAAGAAAAAAAAATTAACTGCACAACATGAAACTCCTAAAAAAAGTAAAATTTCTTTTACCATAAATTGATACCTACGTAAATTACACATATATTCAAGACTTGACGCTTCTGTGGCATTCGCTAGAATTTTTTGCACCTATCACAGCACTCTGGTTAGTAGAAATATTTTCCAATATCACAAGCATTTCAGCACTGACTTTGCTGGCTTATCTCCCAGTTGTTTCCACTCCTGTGTTTTGTCACAAATTTATAGCATCTGTATGACAGTAAATTTTTCAGCACTGGATAATATGAGGTTGCTTTTAGCACATCTATTAATTTTCTGCCAACTTCTTCATTTCCTGTATTTTATTTGACATATTAAATTATTTATGAACTGCTTCTTATTGACATTTACTTTAATCTTGTTTATTTCTCTGTTTTACTTTAATTTAGGAAAGAGCTCAGCTGGTCAGGTCTAAAGGTACCTATGCCATATGCTTATGAACATACATCAAGACAGCTGCTTTTCAGCCACTGAGTAATAGATGCAAGTAAATGCATCAAAACAAATAATCCAGTCAGTAGGGTAGATTGTCTTTTTCCTCACATTTATTGAGCAAATAAC
This sequence comes from Illadopsis cleaveri, assembly GCA_013399915.1. NCBI lineage: Eukaryota > Metazoa > Chordata > Aves > Passeriformes > Timaliidae > Illadopsis > Illadopsis cleaveri. Next base: position 501,909 of record VXBB01005108.1, on the reverse strand, counting down.
ATGTCAAAACCATAATATCCTGCAGATTGATGGGTTTGGAAATTTGAACAGTGTTGCTTGATAAATAGTGGCCACGTTAAGTTATTTCTGTTCCTTTATTCAATACGCAAGCTCACTTTTCTAAGCCTGCATTTCCCCTGTTGTCCCCAGTGTGCAGGGAACAAAGCTGCACTTCAGTTTGGACAGATGGCTGCAGCACAGGTTGCTGCAGTTCATACCTTTAGCCCCAGACATGTTCATTCAATAACTGAGGTGATGCTTATGTGTGTACAAACACAGTGTAGCACAGAGGCTTCTAAGTGCAAAGCTGAGGCTTAATTTCAATGATTGCTCAGAGATGCTGCTCTGAAAACTATTTTCCATGTACTTTTCTGGAAATGAAGTGGTGCCTTTGTGAAAAAACAGTACAATACAGAAGGAAAATAGCTAAAGTAAATCAACTTGTTTAAAAAAAATCATCACAGTCAATTTTTGAACAACTGGAGTAATTCCAATATGGGTTTTGTTATTCCACAATGGAACTAATTTCTCCAAAAAGACCCCAAATATCTGTTTTATGGAAAAAGTTAAAACTCTAGATTCCTTTGTAGGAATTAAAATACATTAAGATACATAACTCTATTTTCTGTATTAATTGATAAGGCTGATTGAAGGGGGTCTCGGAGCTGCTTTGCAAAGACGTGCTTTTAAATTATAGTCTAAGGGATGGATTATGCCTGCTTATGAAAAGGCTGATGTTTTCTGTCAGACTTCCAGCTGGGAAATAAAAAAAAAGAACTAAGCATGATACGAGAGTTTTGATGCTCCATGTTTCAGTCCTGCGTCCTATAGGTTGTGCTTACAAAGGGACTGGAAGTGCGACTCTGAGCAGTTTGGGTTGAGATGACCGTGGTCCTGATATTTGAAAACACAGTACATGGTTGTGTGTTTGTAAAAGGAAGGGAAAAAGATGTGAGATTTACCTAGTTCATTGTGCACCTGGTGGAATAAGTGTTGTCACTGATGGAATGACAAATGTGTAAGTAGTCCAGTTAAAAAATCTGTTCAAAGACAAAAGGTTTGAATACATGCTATTGGTGTTTTATAGCACAGATAAAAATGAAGGCGTCTTTCACAGCTTTCAGAGGCCTGAATTCTGCTGAACTCTGTAATTCTAAATTCATATAAACAAAGTTTTAGTAATTTAAATTTTTTTTGTTAGTTTCTTTTGGTTTTTTCTTAAATTTACTCTTTATTTTCCAAAAAGAAAAGGAAGAAGAAATAGTAAAGAGAATTCTTGCTCTCTCATTATTTACTTTCTAAATTCTAGTTTTGGTATTTGTTTCAGTGGGAATGATGTTGTGGCCAAGTAAATGGTGCTGTCTGTGTCGGCATTTTTCTGGTTATATAACCTCATTACCTTTCTCCTTCTTACCTTCTTTCACAACAAGCAGAACCTGATGCCCTGTTGCAGCCAAGTGTGCCCAGCTTTGTGCCTGCCTGCTCAGGCCCAGTCCTGGTATCCTATGCTACCCTGCCCTTGAGACACAGCTCTTCATTCTGACTGTTAATCCCAGATAATAAATACCAGCCTTGAAAGAACAGTTTGCTTCTTTTCTCATGATAGATGTTCTCATCTTCTGTCTGGTGTGCCAGTGCCTGAAAACACATACCATGTGTGCTAATATACACCAGAGATGATTTTTGGAGGTAATATCTTTTACAAGATGGAAAGCAGAACTCAGATAACAGCAGAATTTCAACCCTTACAAAGGCTTTCAAAATACAAACATTGATTTGATCTGCACTTTTCATATTCTCATGCAAAGGTTGCAGCATCTATTGTGGTATGAAATTTAAACAGGGAGACTTATGTCAGGGAAAATCTATTTATATGACATCAGAATTTGAACTGGAAGCCTTCCAGGTGTTTGGTTCTCTCGAAGTTACCAAATTTCATGGAAAGCCAGCAAGTATTTTGGAATGTATAAAACATCAGCCTTTAAACAAAGAGGATTTGCTAAAGTAGCCGGCTTTGCCAAAATGTCAGCTGGACCACATCCAGCTGACTCACCTCTCTGGACAAATATACCCTAGTAATGATTATCTGTTTCAATACTGTAAAGTTGTGGACACCTATCTAGGGTAATTAAGCTGAGGTTGTTCACAGCATTACGTACAGCTATTGAAAATTTAGAGGCATGTCATAAGAAATAATGTGTCATTCTGAGTCTGTACAACCTAAAAGGGAAGGTTTTGCACTCATGAACAATTCCTTAGTACTGAAGTATTTCTTATCCTTTGAATATGTTCCATGTTTAGGCCCACAGAACCCTTTCCTGAAATGAGGGCTATAGAAATGCCATCACCTTTGTCCTTGGATTAAAACTGTCATTGCTTGTTGGTAAAAGCTTCAATTAGCTTTATTTCAAATCTGTAATGGAAGCAGAGGCATAGGCTATAGATCTAGAGTAAAAATTACTCATAAAATCATTTAATAATAAAGAAATTACAGTAAAACTAATTGAATAATATAGATAACTGACAAAGTCTGATTAAATATATCTTATTCAGTTAATTTTGCTGGCCCTATGTCAGTCTCATTTAGAATATTTGTCATATTCAATTCCATTATTGTTATTATTTGCTACCTACTAATGTAGTACTCTGTGATTGGCAAGAAACTTCAGAGTTGTAAAAAGCTGTTCACTGAATAATTTGCCACTTTTATGAATATAAATTTATTCAAAGAATCATATAATTTCTTATTAAATCACTTAGGTAATGACTTTCATTTTTTACCACTTATCATCACACTACAGCATCATCTTGTTGGATAAAGGAAATTTTTTCAAGAAATGTTCCTAATTAGCTTGTATGCCAGTTTTCAGAGAGTTAGCTTAATGTAACTGAAACTTGAAACAAAGTTCTTCACATCTCTGCTTCATTTTCTACCTTAGGATAGATTTTCCATTTCTACTACCAGAAAAACTCCAAAACTACAGGCAGGATATGTATGCAAGCCATCCTCGTGTTTTTCTAACAGTGGGGAAAACAGTGGAGAGGAGTGCTCCTCCAGTGTGAGCAAAACCAGAAAGTGAAGGCAGATAGTCCAGCAATTGCACTATGAAATGTTAACTTTGACACCAGAGCAGCTCTGTGATCTTTGCACCTTATCTGGAGAGCTGGGTGCTGCCAAAGAGTCTGAAGGGTTGTGGCTGTTGGAATTTGTTTGGCAAAAAAAATTCTGTTTCGAGATTATAGAAGTTTCCATTAACATTAATTGAAGCAAATCAGTTATGGAAAAGGAGAGGATCAAACTTACATTCCTGCACTAATAGCTATAGTCAGAGCCAGAAATAGAATTCGGATTTCTTAGTTTTGTTGTTGTTGTTGTTGTTGTTGTTGTTGTTGTTTTTTGTGTGTGTGCGTGTGTGTGTGCTTTCATCTGCACTCGCTAAAGAGTAGAAACCAAATCTTGAGAGAGGCATGATACTAACCAACATACTGAGCAGGACCTTAAACCAGCATATGCACAGCCAAGGAGGCTAACTAGCAAGAAACACTGAGTAAAAACAGAGAGTTGTCCCTGCTTTCAGACCTCAGTGAGGAAATGCAATAGATTTTTGATACTTGTAGAACTGATTGCTCCTTGACTGAGTGAGAAATCATTCTTGTCTTTTAATCAGGGGTGAGAGAAACATTTGAGCAATTGGAAGACCACAGCCAGTTTCAGCCTATGAATAAAGCAAAGTCTGTGTGTTTTTGCATGCCACCAGCAATTCCTCAAGCATTGATGTGTCAGGAAAGGATCAGGAATGGTTCAGGTGCATTACTGCACCTTCCAGTCCAGATGTTGTGCTGTGGTGCAGAAAAGTGGCCGAGCTGTTTTTAGCTGTTTTATAGTCAGAGAAAGAAAAATATTAAGAGGATGATTACTGCACATCTACTGGTTAAGGTGTGTTAATGGAAGGTGCAGTGCTGGGTTCAGGTTCTCCAAAAAGCATTTATGCATTTTAGACTGGCTTGCCAGGTTTAGACAGACATTTAGAAATAATTTTCAGTGAAACCAAAACACAGATCTTCCAGCTCCCAACCAAGTATCCTACTTCCTAAACCAAGTAGGGTCTGAGTCTTACATTCAGGGTAGGACAAAGCATCTAAAGCAGGACACAGAAGTCAGCTGAGAGCAAAACAAGAGATTCAGTGATTGTTTGTCCCCCTTCAATGCAGCATCATGCACTGCAGCTTCCTCATCCACTTCTAAAGCATTTCATGAATGATAAAATTATTTCAAAGGGACAGAGTTGAGAGTGGGACATCCTTCCCATCATGTGGGATTGGCCTCTAAGCATGACAGGGCATAGAAGGCATTTCCCCATTTGCAACTGACTCTACCAGCAGTCAGGTGAATGTTCTTTGGATCACATCTTTTTGCATTTGCAACTAAATTGCCCTCAAAGAAGCTCAAGTTTAAAAAAGCTCTGTTTCAGCCCAACTTTAGACCTCAAAGGTACTTAAAGGTACGCTTGCACCTAAATACAATGTTCCAACTTTTAAAAAACTGAACTGGTTTTGGTTAATAGTTGCTAGCTGGATTTTGAGAGAGCTTATGAACTCTAAGTGGAAGATACTTGAATTTAATAGTACTTTAAGTAAAACAACCTGCAAAAGCTGAGATATTGTGGTCAAACCCATCCATATCAAATATTTCCTCTGCCAACTTGGTAAATATTCATCCAAGTAAATAACTTGGAAAAATTAATTGGCCCATGACGAGTTATCATGTAAAATTTTCACAGTTAGACACAGTGAAATAGAGAGTTTTCTGTTTCTTTTAAAGGGTAAATCTAATGTATTCAGGAGTCAGTGAAGTGCCAGAATAATAAACCAGTTGTCCAAGAAGTAATATTAATTATTTGGATTGGGAAGCTTCAAATTGTTTGTCTTAATCTAAAATTCCTAACAGTACCTGAACATTAATTGAGGACATGGAACGTGCAAGTTAAAATGAAATGAAACCGCTATGTATTAAACATTTGCACAAACTTATGCTACTGTCAAAATTGGAGCTGAGTGAATGATTGGGTTTTTGTCAATGAATGAAAAAAATGGAAAAATCGATCCATTTAGATCAACAAGATATTGATCCTTGTAATCCCACTGCATTTTTGCCTCACTAGAGAGATAAAAAGGGGAGCTCAGTCTCACTGCTATCTTAGTAAAAACTTTTGGGAGACCTCACAAAAATGAATGAACTATTTAAAAGAATTAAGAATAGAATCAGAAGCAGAGGTTATCATAATTTGAAAACAAGCCATAGTATGTCAACAATTACTTTCCAGAACAGGGCTAAATAGCCATATTAAGAAAAAGAGGGAGCCAGCCACCTAGTGTGCCTACTGTTCATGCTCCACTTAAGGGGATATCTACTCACAGATTTTGACTAGGAGAAAATTCTTTCATAAAAACAAGGTAGAAAATTTAAAAACCTCAGAAACCCATAATGAAAACTAAAAGTTATTAGATATGTCCTACAGAAAGAAAATCAGATAATATTAGAAAGTGAGTCTGGCATGCTCAGACAAGGTCCTTAAAGAGGTGTCAGAGCACATTCCTGGATACCCTGATCCCATAGTCCAGAAGTTTGGTTCAGTTTGGGCCAAACTCTGATTTCCTCCTATTTTATAGGTTGTCAAGAACCTCGGCAAACATGATAGCTAGGAGTTATTATCCTTGCTATTCTCCTTTTTAAAGAAATAAGATGTGACAGTTCCTTTTATCACATTGATTATATTTTTCTTGTTTTCTGTAACAGAGGGAAGTGCTTTTACTTTCAGACCTGATGGTGTCAAAATAATCTTGGATGTTTCAGTTAATTTAAAGAGAAAAAGGTGCAAAGATGAGTACATAATATCCCTAGGAAAAGTTTTTTACAAATTTTTCAGATATCCTTCATTAAATATTACAGTAAAAACTCTTTCAAACTATAAATTATACAGAGTCACAGATTCTCATAATGTATGTTACTCAGGTACGTGTATCTAATTTTAAAATTATTTGAATCACAGCAAAATTCCTTTGCTAACACTCATTTAAGTTTTAATAGGGTTTTTATTAGAATAGATCTGCAAATTCTGTCATTTTATAAGAAACTTAAATCAAGGCCAGTGAAGGAGAGGGAAAATATTGCATTGCTCTGGGATATATGCTGCTTTGGGAGATGATTTGTCCTCTAGTGATATCTTATTCTTGTCTCACTGCACACAGTCAGCTACTGCACTTCATCCCCTGAGGATGCCCGAGTTACTCACTCACATCCATCCAATGTCCTCTGTGATCTGATACTGATCACCAACAGTAACTAATGGTAGCTACTCCACTGAAGCATGCACGTTGCCATAATCAGCCTCTCCAGGTATTCATCAGAAACTTACCTGACCACATCTTCAAGTTAACAAGGAGCTGCAAAATGAAGACTTGTAATTACTGTTAGCTATAGAAGCCTATTCCCTGACAGATGCTATTAGATACCAAAATAAACAGGTTCAAACAGAAATCTCTTGAAACTGATTATTAAAATTCTCCTGGTTTATGCTTTGAATTAGGGAAATATATTACCCTCTATTAATAAGTAATATTTACTCCTTACAAACACCATGTTCTTGTATCCACAAAGGAAAACCAAATCTGGTCCCATCTCCTAGTACTATTCAGGAAAATTCCTAGCTACTGCATGAATGTATATTTAAGTAAAACCTTCTTCTTTGTGGGAAAATTTGGAAAGCTCTGTCCTGTGAGTTAAAAAATTTAACACTTTGAATTCTTACTCTATATTACTCCCACTTGCTGTCCACTGTCTGCTGCTGGTACTCAGGAGGTGTCACAAGATCTAGAGATATACTTTGACAGAGATGCTTCCAGTATTATCAGGAGTACCGATGGTTGTCAGTTTATTTATTATTTTGAAAAAATTAATAATTTCAGCTTTCATTAGTAAATAGTTACAAATAATCTCTTTAGCGTCTACTATAGTTTAAATCACTGCTGCCACTGGCCATAGGCAGTTCATAAATGATAAGTGACTGAGGGAGCTGAGGGTGTTTAGTCTGCAGAGAAGGAGGCTCCAGAAGAACTTATCACTCTCTGCAACTACCTCAAAGGAGCTTGTAGCCGAGTGGGGGAAGGGCACTTCTGCTAAATATCAGGAGGCATTGACCTCAATTTGTACCATGGGATGTTTAGATTAGATATTAAGAGAAATTTCTTCACCAAAAGGATGATCAGGCACTGGAATGTATCGCCCAGGGAACTGGTTGAGTCACCATCCCTGGAGATATTTAAAATATGTTTAAATGTGGCACCTGGGGACACAGTTTAGAAGTGGATTTTGCCGTTAATCACTATACTAAATGTCACTGTAGTAAAGCATCCCCCACCCCCAAGTGAAGATCTCTGTATAAGGAGAGAGTTTCAGTTTACCTCTAGACATTTTAGGAAGTTTACCTAGAACTTTCCATACCCCTCTGACAGTGATTGGCTCAGTGCCAAGAGAGAAGGGCTGTGTCGGGCTTTTCTTTTGTTTTCTGTAATGTTTGTTATTTTTCATTTATTAAACCTTTTACTTTAAAAAACACCTCTGAAGAGCAGTCTCCTAAAATTATTTTAAGCCAATCTGCAAGGGCTGGACCCTCAGAGATTGATACGTTTACATGTGGCTCATAACACTCTGGCCACCTGCTAAATTATATCATGTCACCTAGAGGTTGCTCGATTTTTCTGAAAAGGACTCCTGAAGGAATTTTTAAAAAAACATTTTAAAAGCCTGGAAAAAAATTACAAATACTTCCCACCTTGTCTATTTGTAGCATTTTATTTACTCTTTGAAACATAGTATAATAGGCAAGGTGCAATTTGTTGTTAAAATATACTCATTTTTGCTATTAAAGCAAAGACCATCTGAGCCCTATATTCACCTTGCTTCTGGCCAGCCATAACCTCTGCCCTTTTCCTAGACCTTCTTTGTGCTCTCTTTTCTGGCTCCTCAGAGCACGTGGCTCACTATGGGAATGTTTGCCCAGGCAGCACTGCTTACTGCAATGGTTTGGGAAAAGCCAGACGGAGCTCGGGAAGAATGTGTTATGCATCTTGCTGAACCAAGTAGCTGGCGTGGCAAGGGAAGCTGCCAAGATGAGGAGAATGGTCTGGTGTCTGAGATAATTGTAATGGTTCCATCACCAGATCTAAGTTGTGTTTTGACTGATTTCTCATCTTTGGTTTTACCTCTAAAGTTTTTTTTTTGGACATTATTTTATTTTGCAACATTTAAGACAGCAGTTCTTCAGATGATTATCGGCCTTCTATTTTCAAACTCTTGCAAAAAAAATTTAGCAAAACCTCTTCAACCAATGCACTAAATTATCTCTACAGCCAATAGTAAGTTACACAAATAAACTGTAGAATATTGTCTTCGTTAGGCACCATTGTGGAAGTTGTTTCTGCGCTAGAATACAGTTTTTATGTAATCTGACCTCTGCACTTAAGAAGTTCAGTTGTCATTTCAAACTGCAGTGAATTATATATAGTGAATTGGAATCAATTAAACATAAGTCCTCTGATACGTTCTATCCCTTTAATGATTTCCCTGAAATAAGTAAACTTTGTATAAAAGAAGCAGAATATCTTAACCACTTATGTCTCTAGGATTTTTGTTGCTTAGATTACAAAAGTATCAATAGGTAGAGGAGTAATTTTGCAATTTGTACTACTCTTTCTTCTTTACTCACTTTGTCTTAGATAATATGGACATTTTATTCAGGCAATATCACTCCTGCTACTCACTTTCAAAGATAAAATTATTTCAGCTTGAACTTTAGGAAAACTGAGATGCAAGAACCAGGAGATAATATTCAAGGTTAAAAATGTAAGTATGGAATTCATAATTATCTCAAGAGATATAATTACGTGATGAGGCAAGGTGTTTTAATTGCTGTCCTAGATAAGGATTGCATATAACTAATGTGTTCAAAGCTGCAGGTAGAACAATGAAATTGCATAAACTAAAGAAAAGGAACTACCCAGTCCCCTGAACGTTTCAGAAATTTTTTAATATGCAGAGCATATGATACTCTTTCACTTCCTTTGTCTTAAAAATAATTCCTAGAAAATGCCCTGTGCCAGCCAAAATTTAGTTTTGTGTTTTAGGTTTCCAAACCAAACAACTCTTTCATGGTAACACATTGCTATGAGTCCTCATACAACTAGAATTCAATGTAGGAAATTTTGTTAAATGAAAAATATAGTTTGCTTTAATGGTTTTCCTGTTTTAAACCTTTTCTGTACCATGTATTTCTCCTGTTTTAATATGTCCTGTTTCAGGGGGATATCCAGGGAAGCACTCTCTAGAATGAAAGGGAGAATTCAGTTTCTTCTTTTTTTTTCTCCTTTTTTAAAAATAAATTTCCTAATCTTAAACTATGAAAACTCTACTTTTGAAAGGCTCATGCATTCTGGAAACAATAAATGCTCTCCTGTGTTTGCAAAGAGTGTTAAAAGTGAAAATAGTCAGTCTTGTGTAAATTTTCTCTCTCTCTCTGTTTCAACAGTCACCTCAAAACATAATAATTTGGTACCAATATTTTCAATTGTTTTCAATCTTTTTGCAGAATTCTAGTGGAATGCCCAAACAAACAAAAAGGGCAGTTACGGGGAGGACTGCAGAAAAGGTGTAGAAAAATCAATGTCAGGTCTTAGTTTTTCTCTGTCCTGGTTTTCTCTGCTTTTTTCTAAATTCAAAGTACATTGATTATAAAGCCTTCATATCTATTTCCTTAGATAAACCATTTCACTAATCAGCATAGCCAATTATGTCTGTTAGCTTCAGCGAATGAGGAATGGGTGGTGCCTAGTAACAGGACAGGTGACAGCGGGCAGAAAGCGTTGCACAGAAAGTTTCACCTGAACTGGAACAAATTGCCCAGGGAGGTTGTGGAGTCTCCCTCACATTCAAGAATCATCTGGACACAATCCTGTGCAATGTGCTCTAGAATGACCCTGCTTGAGCTGAGAGGTTGGACCAGCTGACCCACCGTGGTTCCTCCCAACCTGACATCCAAAATTTTCATGAATTAATGAATGAATGATTAAAATTAAAGGATTTTTTTCCTGCATATCATTATCCATTTTTCTACCACAAATAAAATAAATAGTAATCAGAGTGCCATGGTGCAGCAATCAATTCCATTATTTAGCTGTATATTTCTTAGTTTTACAGTTTTCTCTTCAAATTAGTTTCTCTTTTCTCTTTTCATTTGGAAAAGGAAGAATAGAAAATTTTTGTTTTGTTTCCCTGGAACAATATTTAGTAGCTTATCCTGTTCTTACAGTCCTGTTCTTACAGTCCCAGTCTTTCAAAACCTCTTAACGTTTTATGCAACAATAAAGAATCTATAGCTTCAGTTTCAATGGAAAAATTACAGTGAAAAACTGTTTTCTATAACTTTGTTTTACTGTGTTGCCTTCTAACACTATTTCTTGGTTTGTCACTCTTTTAGAATCCTTGAAAATATCATTGAGTGCATCTATGGTCACTCGTACTTTGTCTATGATGCTGAATAGGAGGGGTTCAGGTGTTAATTTCTGTCCTCAACACCAAGAGGAATGTGTGAGCTGATACCCAAGAGCCTTGCAGACTTGTCACACCCATTGTATATTCATGCTATAGTGAAATATGTACAGGGGTCCAAAACACCATGAACGAGGAAGCTAAAAATTAAATAGTGGATATAATTTTGAGTTCCATAGGCAAGCTCCATTCCAGCTCTTATACTTATCTTTACAGTCATTGCCACATACTTATGTAATGGAAAGCTTGCAGTGCACACTGAGAGCCTGCACACTGAAAGATGAATGCTGAATGTCAATCTGAGGTAGAAAACACTTGAAGAGACAGGAAGTAAATGAAGATTTGTCTCTATAGAGTCATTTCCAGCTGAGATCTTTATAGCTAATTCACTACTGCCCACAATACATGCCTAACCAAAAGGATAACTGGGAACTCAGAAGGCGTACTGTTGTACCACAAGATGAATAATAATTATGTAATTCAACGAATTATTAAAAACAATTGCATAATTGAATTAAACCATCAATTTATATGACTGAAAATGTAGCTTGGCTCAAGGGAATAGATGAAATCCTGCTATTTTAAGGAATTTTGCACAATATTAAATTGTTATGAGCTTGGAAACAGTGGATCCGAATACCAGAGTAATACTCTATGCATATTGGGCGTTAATGGGTATGTGCTACGAATATGGGAAGGATATTTTTTTTCATTGTGCAAGATTTTAAATAGCTTCTTTGTAAAACCTGCAAAGCTCAAGATAGAAAGACAAATAATATGTAAACGTAACCCTTAGGAAATTATTCACTAAAGGGCTTCTCTGCCCTGGATGTTTATGATAATTGAAACACCACAGTGACAATTAATCGTGAAAACTACAACTGAGATGTCACCACTGGATACAGAAACAAAGAAAAGAAAAAGCAAGCTTGAAGTTAGTCAAGAGAGAACAGAAAAATAAATGAAGTATGAGACATATTTAAGTATCAGAAACATTTTCCATAGTGTTGATCTGCTAGGAAAACTTAATCATTACTGGGGCTACACCCCAGGCATACACTTGAGACTAAATAATGAGCACATTTAGTCAATGAAACAAGTGAAAATAAGGTTTCCCCAAGAGAAGAGACAAGAAATCTATTCCTTCCCAGCAAAATGATAAATAACCCACCATTAATGTCCCAATGGAAAATGCTACAGAAAGGTCAGAATGTAATAGCTTATTCCTGTCTTTCCAATGAATGGTAAAAGAAAAATTATATATATATATGTACATATATATAAAATATAGATAGATAGATAGATAAAGAACTTGGAACAAAACAAGCTAAAAAACAGAAAACCAGAAAGGAAAAAGAAAAGCTGTGTATACAAGACTTTATAATAATCTCTTGCCATAAAAGCTCAGCATCTCAGTGAAATTGTTGGCACTGCCACTCTGCCCTCTGTGAAAGTACAATTGCTTCTTATTTCAAAAAGAAATGGTTATTACTTCAATAAAACTAGGCTGAAAATTAGAAGTCATTCCCGTACCTTAAAACAAGTTTGATTACAGAATAGCCTTCCCAAAGAAGAAGTAAGTAGAGCCAGCTTCATTTGTTTCCAGAGGTATGTAATCTTTTTTCCAAACAGGACTCGGTTCAGGGCTCCTCAACCCAGGGGATGCTTCCCTCTCTTTTGAAGAAGTTTTTGCACCAATGGTGGGGGCATCCACCACACTGTCTGTAGCCATTGTTCCTACAAACTAAAACACCCTGAGAGCAACTTTAAAATACAGTCCCCTGTAGAAAGAGGGAAAATAGAGAAGGCAGAAGGTCTTGAGCTTAGCTTTAAAAAAATGCAGGTGGAGCACACAGAGAACTCACATTGTCAGATTTGAAAAGGAGAAGGATGACATCATTTTTAGGGAGGCAGAAGACTGTACAAGGAGATCAATTTTCAGAGAAGTGTAGCGGTAATTATAGTGGCCAGAATACGGTAAAGCTGATCTCATAGACAATGCCCTTGCTAGCACTGCTAATTATATCACTTGCAACAGTGTTACAAGAATGAGGCTAATTCACTCAGCATGATGCATTCAAGAGGATTTTTTTGTAACTTTACATTATACCAGCTTTAACCTGAGGAAAAGGGACATCTTGCAATTTAAGTGAACTACCCACTGAAATAGGAATGGCTAATTTCTCTATAATTATCAACAAAACTCTCTGTTAAAAGATTTTGGGGTTTCTTTTCATTTTCACAGACGTTGATCTAGACATGTGGCTTCTACAAAGTGAGTTTTCCACCCCACTATCCAACAGTTTTAGGCATTTAAAGCATACTTTCACAAGAGATGTCAGTGATTGCTTTGATGCAGAAAGGAAATCAGCCACTTAGTTAGGAACAAGAAAACAAAAAGATGAACAGAGAACACGTTCTTCACATGAAAATTTGACAGTCTTGTTTCATCATTGGTGCACATGGACAAGCTGATAGTGTTTTGTTTTCCAATGTATCATCAGCTACTCATGTTTTCCAGAAAGTTTCTGAAATATGTGAAGGCTGTCCAGTGACCATAGGGACACTGAAAATTTATTTTCTGTATTGAAGACCTTTATTCCCACCAAGTATTAAATGAACTCTACAGAGAGCATCCAAAAGCCTGCATAATCTTCATGTGCTTATGAAAAGAAAGACTAAGCTAAAGCAGAACATTTTACAAAATATTTGTTCTCAGCTTCCAGCTATCAGCTTACCTAGCTGAGGCAGAGGTTGTACTTTCATACTTGCCTGGGTGTGATTAGTAGCTCTTGAAAGACATTTTTTTCATGAGGTGTTACAGTGGATTTTTGGTTTTCTCTGTTTAATGCTTCATTTATTTATAAGTTTATTAAGTAATGGTTTGTTCTATGTAAACCGTCCCCTCTGTTCACTCCCTTTTGCTTTATCCCAAGCTGTTTGCCCTGCACCTGCTGCTCCCAATCCCTTTGTTTTGTCCCAACCTCTGCCGTATGTCTATCTTATTTTGAGTAACCCCCGACCCTGCTGGTCACTCTGAAGCCTCTCCCAGAGGCCAGAAAATTCCAGGGAAGGCATCAAGTGATTGGACAGGACTCAGACTTCCCCCTCCCATTTTTCCCTGATTTGATATTATGAATGTCTATTATGTTATGAGCCACCTCCTGAGTTCTCCTCATTGGTCTGTAAAAACCCAACCTTGTGTTCCACCCTCCTATAAAACCTGTGGTTTCTCACGTGCTCCTGGTCTCCATAAGGCTGGAGCAGTGAGGTGAATAAACTCTGCTGGTCTCCCCCTCTTGGAGTCCCGCCTTTCTTCTCCCTGCCTTCGCCGTGCCTAGCTCCTGGTCAGCAAGAACCTCACAGTGTTGCAGCGGTGCCCAGGGCTGCCCGCAGACGTGCGACACAGGGCACCGCAACAATGAGGGAAATTTTCTAGTAGTTTATGAAATTATTTACTCTTGTGTTACATAAAGCATTGAATATCAATGAACTGTCAAAATTAAATTTGCGGTGTGTGAAAAATTCTGAATCAATTGCCTATTTTTTCTACTGTGAGGAATATCTACCAATATTTTCTAATACCTTCTCTGTGTCATCCATGATTTTATATCTTTCTTCACTGTCCCTCTCATCAGCTGTGTCATCTTCAACTGATGAGTCCTTACCAAACTGCTCTCTCCTCCTGCAGAAGTGTCTCTATCTGTGCTCCTTATTTAATAACTTTCTGTAACTGGCTGCAACAGGCTGTAATAGAGGATACCTCAAATCACGGAACCATGTAAAGAAAGAAGCAGAGAAGCAATCTTTAGTATATGTCTAGAAGGCAAACTAGTTTGCCATCAGTTTTGAAGATACATCTTGTCTACCCATCATCAACAGAAACCACACCTACTGTATCATTGCATTATTTGTCTATGGAGCACACTCTCTGCATCTTATCTAGCCAAATTAAAACAACAGCAGAATCTGTGGTCAGGCAGAAACTACAGTATTCTGGCATTTTGTTTCCATCGAGTGGAAATAAAAGCAGGAAGTAAAGTAATGCATTTTGTTTTCTGATCAAGAAATTTCATTTCACATTTTTTTCAGAGCTCAAAGAATTTTATGGTTGTTCTCCACTTTGCTAAGATTAAACCACTTCTTTGATGTAATGGAGTACTTCCTTTTGACTGCCACACTTCAGCTTTTATTTATCTTCATTTAATTATACATAACAATATTAAGATCAAAATGCAAAAGAGGAAATTACCTTGACCTCGCCAGAATGAAATTTTTTCAATGCTATATATAAAAAAAATTATCAACAGTTTGTTAAAATTTTCCTTTAAGATTAATTTCCACAAGACATTTGGACGTCCATGAATCAATGTGTTTTTGAAGAATGCTATTCTGACATCAAATGTTTGACCAAGACTAATTGTTATTGTCTCTTTCCTACCCTTCGGTTTTTGTTAAGAAAAAGCATATGTCCTATTAAATGAGATGCAGAGAGACTGAAGCCTTTGAGGAACCCTCGAGGACCTTATGCTCGTAATATAAATGCTAAAACCTTCATCCCACCATCTGTCCAAAGATTAAAGTGCCTGAAAACTCCAAGAGGCAATCATAGGAAAACTTTGTTTACAAGTTTTAGATACTATATTCTTAGTATTTAATTTCACCCCTAACCAGCAGTGACTACTCTACAATCCTGGTAAAAAGAGAGGCAGACCCTTAACTTGACTACTTAAATTCTCCAGTATTTATATTAGTTTAAACTGACATAGGAAATGAGCCTAAATGAACAGCAGTGTTTAACATTACGTTTTTTTAAACAGAGGGCCATTGCAAACGACACCAGTCCTCCCTTGCTCCTTTTTGTAAGCTCAGCTTATTGCTGAAGCCCACAGCTTGCCCTGAACTATGCAGGCCATCAGCTCTTTGAAAGTGGACTGTAAAATAGATGACCTAAACTATCTCTTGGACATTAAAAGTAGCAGACTGGTTAGTGGGAGGACTATCAAAATATGACTCTCACATAACTTTATCCTACAACCCCAGACTGAAAAATCCGTGGCTTTAGGGACCATTTTTAACCATGTCTGTATGTGCAAAGCTGGACAGACTGCTTGTAGCAGCACACCTGATGTGACGACTTTAGAATCAGAGAATGGCTTGAGTAGGAAGGGACTTTAAAGATCATCTAGTTCTAACCACCCCACAACAGGAAAGGATGTCACCCACTACATCAGGTTGCCCAGGGCCTCACCCAGTCTGGCCTTGGGGATACTTCCAGTATTGCTCCAAGGAATTCCACAGCTTCCTGCAGCAATGGGGAGTGGAACATAAGACAGGCATCCCCCACTCCCCAACAGGCCAAGCGATTGTGGAAAGGACTCACTTAAATCTGAAAGGAGTCCTCAGCCAACAGCAACAGGTTCTCAAAATTGAACGCCCTTCGGTGAGACTTGCAAGAGCCTTGTTCACCCTGAATTTTTTAAACTGTTCATTTGAGTCTCTGAATCCACCCATAATTAGGCACTTTGGAGTGAGCGGTCAACTGGCTCTGGGCGAAAAACCACAGGTCCTCGTCAAGGACCTGGAGACCTTGAGGACAGAGGGACCTCACAGTTTAGTCACCTGGAGTCATGGGTATGCCTGCGTCTCCACGCCCACTGGATTGCGGTGGATCCCCTCCAAGTGGGTGAGACCCTACGTCCCCAAGGCCTCAGGCAACAACTTCTCTGGGAAACTGGTTATAGTGCCTCACCACCCTGTGAGTAAAGAATTTCCTTCTATCTTCTAAAGTAAATGTCCTCTCTTTGAGTTTAAACCATTTGTCCTTAGCCCATCACTATCTGCCCATGTAAAAAGTTACTCTCCCTCCCTTTTATAAGCTCCCTTTAGTTACTGAAAGGCTGCTAACAGTTTCTTTGGAGTCTTCTCTCCTCTAGGCTGAAAACCCCAAACCCTAAGCCTGTCTTCATAGGAGAGGTGCTGAAAAAACTAAGATGTCAGAAAAAAAATGTGAGGCAGATTTTTTGCACACTGAAAAGCTCATCAAAACTCAGTGTAGAAGGAGTAGGTAAGGAGGTGGTGGGTTGGACCCCAGAAGCACCTCGGCTCCCTCCTTGCCAACCCCACAGCTGATCTCACAGGCAGACCAGAAAGTACCTGATCAGCATTATTATTGTTCATCGTTTGTGGGCAACACTCTATAGAGCATTTCTGAAAATGTCTTGACTTGATCCCTTCAGTTGCTTTGGCTACAAGCCTCTCATTGGCCAGGCCAGAACTTTGATGAAAGATCAGCCTAAAGTTGGTGGGATGACCACATTGCACTTTTTATAGTGGGACAGGGATTCTATTAGCCTGAATAGAATATGTTAATTTTTTTTCCAGTGTAACATGACAGTATAACATAGAAAAGCTGAAGAGCAAAGCTTTAGATGATGCTGATAACATTTTTTTTATTTTCCTAATTAACTTTTTGTGCTGTACTGCATAGCAAGAAACAACATATGTTCTGTGAGCTCCAACTGTTCTCCATCTACCTTCTTTCCTACAACAAAAACAAAGTTGGAAAAATGTAGAACTATTTCACTTATGCATATCACATATTTTGGATAATTGACCTAATCTTAGCCCCAAAGTGTGATGTTGAAGTTTTTATTGAATTCTGGAACTTTAAGTGAATGACTTCTTTCTGAGGTTTTCTGCTGCTTATGTCTTGTTCCACTTTATTTATAAAAGAGCAGAATGTGCTCAGTATAATTGAGAACCAAAACATTTTTTATTTCTGTGGTAAATAAAGGTCTCCTAATGATATCAAAAAAAGGTAGAGATATATCAGATATTATTCCAACTACAGTTACTTTACTAGCAGCTTTGCCAAATAGGTTTCACTGAGGAAGATAGCTTTATTCTATGCCAACAGAAGACTGGGTCTTCTCTAATGTTGACTGGTGCAAAAGAAAACTGCTTTGGGACTTGACTGGACCTCACACATTATTTATAACCTGTGTGCATATGACTGTGTCTGCATAGTTGGATAAAATTCTTGCTTAGAGAGTAGATTTGCATTCTCCTGCTCAGACATGACTAGGACAGATTTTGCAGAATCATTCTTGGTTTCAATCATGTCGTGATTATTACTTTCAGCCAGTGGAAACTTCCAGGGCAAAAAGTCTAGCTAAAACGCTCACTAAAAATTATTTATCAAAATCTGAAGTTTTCCTTATTGGGACAAAATAAAAAATGAGAATGATATATTAAAAAGTTCATCAAATAGTACATTAAGTATCAAGTCTTGAAAATTAGAAACTCTTTCCTTTTTAGAGACAATAATTTTCACAGGTGGAAAATCTATCTTCCAGACATTCAACCACGCATTTATGCAGAGAGAAAGACAAGGTTTCTTTCCGGTTAGTGAAATCATTGAGAGTCTCTGCATTGTATTGCAGTCCTCATTTTGCATTGACGCAGTCACTGAAACATATTTTTCCAAGGAAATTATAAACATGAGGAATCTCTTTAGAAGAAAAATACATCTCTTGATACTTCACATATCCTTTCTAATTCTTTCAAGTTTGTTGCATGTGTTTGCTTTCTAAGATGCATAAAAATAAATTGAAATATTTTTCTATTATTTTAGAACCATTGAGCAGTTTTTCTTAACTATCTCAGCTGTATGTGCATGTCATACATTTTCTGTCTCTGCCCATAACTGCATCATTCACCACAACTTTTAAGTTCTTTTATCGCATCTTAGAGTAATGGTCTGAATTATTTTTCTTTTTTATTTCTCTAGCACTGCTTTAACTGCTAAGGCATGTTTATGGTGTTTGCTTGCATTGCTTTTGTAATTTTTTGTCTACAGTTTTGAATGTACCTCTTTTTCATGTTATTAGATGTTCTTTTCATTAGAAAATACCTATGATGCTTATGTTACCATTAATCATAGTCTCAAACTGGAAAAGCCTTTTGTATATAAGTTGGTAGCTGTATTGAAAAAAACTCTTGCTATTCAAATTGAAGTCCATAAACGACAATTTCCAAACACTTGTTATATTTTAGCCTTATTCAAAAATATTAACATAAAATGTGCAGAACTGCCAAACTTACATGCCTTGTCTTCCAAATAGAAAGATCTTTGATGCCTACTTAATAGACAGTAAAATTTAAAGGTCCCCAAAACCTAAATATTTGTTAATATTTCATTGGATTTTATCAGTATGGCACAAATGTATTTCAATTAAGGAAGAATATTTATGTGAGTAAGCACATGTAAGATACTGTACTACTAAAAATATCTGACGCAGGGCATTTAGGCTTATCTGTAATATAATGAATACATCTTGTCATTGTAAAGTGTTCAGTGGATATCTTTGTGCATTATAATTATGGCTTTATGTTCCCATTGGACAGCTCATATAGAAATGATTCTTGGTCATAAGTGGCTGCTATATTAAAGTGAAATGCACGCACACTTCAGAAACAGCAAGACTCCTAGAAGGCGATGGTGAAGTTACAGACATGATACGTTTTTAAATTCTTTGATCACTTTCTACATAAATGTGTCTTATGACATTGGTTTGCAGTAGCCCATTAATGGTTGGGAAACATGATGAAGTTCCCTGCTCACGTCAGCAATTGCTCATCTGCAAAGTAGATGACAGTAACCAATCACAACAACAGATTTTTCTCTACAATATATCAAAGCCATTCCTTTTTAATCAGCTTTATTCTTCATTGACAGCAATTGTGAAACATCAGGCCAGTTACAGTATAAACCAAAAAGACATTATTATGTGTATTTTATTCTTTTTCTTATCATTTTTCCCTACGTATTTTAGACAGCTTTTAAGTGAACTGTAGTCACTAAGGATCTCATCCAGTATTTGGGGATGTCAACGTGCAGGATTCAGAGGGGTTTAGAAAAACATCTTTCTAGCAAAAGCCATTCATTTATTAATGTCAGTAATAATTACTGGGATATTATGAGATCTATACACTTGAAAAGTTTTAGGATGGTGCCTCTTACAGTAAAAAAGCCACCTCCTTTATGCAGAAACTGCTGATTTATTTAGGTTAGTTGTTTCCTTTATGTAACACTTATATATTCTCTATTTCTGTGTAGGACAAACAAACTTTCTGTGCTTGTCAATATATAAACAATTTTTCTGTCTGTCAAATAATGTCTCACTGCTTCTGACAATATGTACTTTCAGCATTATGGAACCATACAACAATATTTGATGGCCAAATCAGTTCAATTCTATTGAAGTCACTGTTGTAGTCCCCTTCCCCTTCCTTCTCTTCTTCTTCTGACAAAACACAAATACTCAATGTACTTAGTCAAGGTTGTTTTATTTCTTACTAAGGGCAAAACTGTTTTGCCTTTGGTACTAAATCTATACTGAGAGCTCCACAATTTCAAAGTTTAATTTTTAATAACACAATCTGTTTAGATGAAAACTGTACACAGGCTCCTCACCTAACATATGAAAAAGGTTAAATATCTAGAAATATCTAGTGTTGCATACATTTGAAAACCCAAATGACAACAATCCCACAGTATGTTGAATAAGCATCCCCCTACACTAGGTAGCTGAAAAATGTGAAGACAGTAGGACATTTGAAATCACACATCTCTGTGCTGCTGGGTAGGGGTCACTTCATTTGAGATGTGTGCCTTGAGTCTCTTCCTCAAAGGAAGATGTTTGTGCTCTCTGCTTTCCATCCTCAAATTTAGTACTTTTTTTTCTTTCTAAGTACATCTGAAAAAAGAGAAACTGATCAGGTTAAGAGCAATATTCAGTGATAGAAGAGGTTCAGTTCCCTTTTGTCCAGATCTGGCTTTGAATCTCTTAGGCAAATGGAATAGAAACAAGTTTCTTAAAGTTTGGTGGAAAACCTTGAAATAAATTTCTTTTCAAATTGGTGCTAGATCTTTGTAAAGTATTTACACGCCCAAGATCCTTTAGCATATCTGCAAAGCTTTCACCACTATAATTCAACATTAATCTTAATGACATTTCATTTCCTACCTTGTTTAATGTTAATAAAAAGCCACAACACATCATGTTCTCAATTCAAAGGAATGAATAACGTCTAATACACATTCACATCTCCTGCTGATCCATATGGTTAGTATCCTAAAACAATTATAAGCCTGATAATATTAAATGTAACAAAAATATTTTTAGCCTTCATCTTATTTAATGCCTTTACAGCTTTTCCTTTAATTCCCTTTAGACTTGTTGAGTCTCATGTTTTTCCATATGAAGGTGAATGGCTTCTCACACAGCACACTTCTCTGTACTTTTCTGAATATTTCTCTGGCTTAATTTTAGAAATATTAAACCTCATGGGCATTTCTATATACTTACCTATTAATTCCAATTGAAGAGGAAGAGACTTCTTAAAATTATTAGGAGTTAATCTAGATGTTAATTCATCCTAGCATAGTAGTCCTCTCAAGAGTCTCCATTTAATAAGAAAATCTAGTACATCTATTAATAAAAGGCTCCGGAATTAAAGTCAACAATCCTGATGTCTAAAGCCCTCAATAACACAGTAACTTTCAGGAAAGAGAAAAACAAAGAAGGACAAATAAAGAGCTATTTCTTGCATGGAAAATAATATGCTGATTCCTTACTGCAATGTAATTAAGTGCTCCTATTGACCTGTGATACCTTAAAGAATAATTACTTGTAC
The DNA here is from genome assembly GCA_013399915.1 of Illadopsis cleaveri. NCBI lineage: Eukaryota > Metazoa > Chordata > Aves > Passeriformes > Timaliidae > Illadopsis > Illadopsis cleaveri. Next base: position 480,605 of record VXBB01005108.1, on the reverse strand, counting down.
AATTTTAGTGTTGGACCATAAATATGTTATTGTGACAATGCACCACTTAGCTCCTTAGGAGTAAACTGGGAGTTAAATGAGGGCTTTTTCAAAGGTGTTTTAAAT
>VXBB01005108.1:409039-479446 GCA_013399915.1 Illadopsis cleaveri | reverse complement strand
CCTGCATGCCTCCCCCGAGGCACAGTTTCACACTGGATGATATAATGTTATCGATAAGGACTCTGACATCTTCTAAGGTGCTGCAGCTGTCTCTTCAGTGTAGTTGAATCAACCATGACCCATCAGATGAGATGAATACCTTTACCCTAGGTGTGACTATTCCACTACATGGAAGGGAAATATTCACAGATGAGTCATTATGTAAGGGAGACCACTGGCATGATAAGGACTCTTTCCACATCACAGGATTTGCTTCTTATCAGTCTCCCCTTATCTGGAAATCCAGCTTGTAGCCTCAGATGTGCATGCCTTTCTGCACCTGAGAGGCCATCTGTGCATCACTTTCAAAGCACCCAGTGGGTGCTTTAAGCCATTAGTATCAATAGTACAGTCTCTTATAGCACAGTCTCTTACAGAGATTACTGCAAGTGGATGACTGTTTGAGTCATTAATCACCAGCAGTCCAGTCTTTCACATTCATGCAAACACCTGACCAGTTAAGGGCTGACCAACAGCTGAAGCGTGCTATTAAGGGCATTGTCCAAATGTCCCAATGACTCACCTAATTTAGACTTCCTCTTCTGGATTCAAAGACCTACAAATTCCTCTTAAATCATGGAGAGTGGAACTGCACACATCACTCAAGGTAAGGCCAGACAAACACTAAATACAGTGGTGTAATTACCTCTGTTGACTAGCTAGTTATCTGTGCTTAGTGCACCCCAGCATGGTGTTTGCCCTCTTGGGTGCCAGGACTCACTGTTGATTCATGTTGATCCCGCTGTCAGCCACCACTACTACGCTTTTGTTCATTTCTGCAGGCCTGCTCTCCAGCCACTCCTCTCCCAGCTGGTGCCTGGCATTATCCTGCCCTAGGTGCAGCATCAGGCACTGGGACTTCTTTAATTCCATGCCATTGATGATTGCCCAACTCTCCAACCCATGCAGATCCCTCTGCAAGGCCTCTCATCCCCTGAGGGAGTCAGCAGCACCTCCCTGTTTGGTATTGTCAGCAAACTTGCTAAGAGTGCATTCAACCCCTACATCCAGATCACTGATTAAAACACTGAACAGAACAGGCCCCGAACCAGCCAACCATTGCTCCGATCACGACAACCATTGGAGCCCCATTATTCACAGCTTTTTGCCTTGTGAACCTGCTCATCCCACACTCAGAGAGCTTGTCCAGAAGGATGCTGTGAGGGACAGCATTGAAAGTATTACCACAAAGTGCATTGGGTTCTCTGTGAATGGGATCCGCAGAACAAATGCCACAGGGATACCCAGTGTTTACTCACATATCCACGAGAATGATGGAAAAAAGACAGCAGGTGGCGGTAGCTGGACCTGCCAGTTGACAGGATAGAACAAGGAGCCTTAATCTGCTTTATACTGGGCCGCTTCACAGTCACTTCTTGTGGGAATACTACATCAACACACTGGGTTATGGATGTTAGGTAAAAAAAAAAAAAAATCTGAACAAACAAACCAAAACAAAAATGAGACAAAAGACTGCCACAACAAACAAAAACCAAAAAGACCAAGCACCCTCCCCCTGCCCTATACTAAGGAAGTGTAGGAGGATTTCTTTTTTGTTTTTAATGTAGAACAATAAATTCATTCTGAATGGAAATATAGCTTCTGATGGAAAACAACTTCATGAAATGTCTTTTTTTCCTGCTTTTCTAACTTCTAAATCTGTAGAGAGTGGTTTCTCTGGGGAAGAGGAAAACCCTGGATTAATGCCCTGGGAAACCCCTTTCTATATATAGTAAGCAAGATACTTGCTCACATGCTCCCTCAGTTCAAGTATGCAAATTGTTGCTAGAAAGTTCCTAGTTCCTAGTGTTACCATAGGTTGTTTTTTGGTGCAGAAATTTTAATATTCCTAATTGTTCTCCCCTATTGGACTCTTCCCTCAGACCCTGCCTTAACTCCTCCCACACTGGGATGTGTAAATACCCCTGTCTGACCCTGGCTCCGTGCTTTTTGCTCCTTGTTGCTGTTTTTTTTTCCAGTTTGCTCCAAATACAGTGTATGCCTTCTTGTTGTTTTTGCATTATTAAAATTCCATTTCTGGGCAATTGGATCAAGGCTGGCTCTTTCTATCAAGGTGCCATCAGGGCAGAGCCCCAAGGAAACTCAAAGAGGTCTGATTGTCCTGGCTCAGGCCCCCGGAAGTTTCATAAATCATTAGCTTGGATATATTTAATAACAACAACATATTATTCTGAATGCATTGCAAACCAAGACCATTTTCCTGCTTACACTTCATATTCAGGAAAGGTATGAAAACCTAATTAAAAATGTGAAGCTATGATATTGATAAGGTTATAACATGAACACTTAATTCCATGGTATTACACACTTTATAGATTTGCAAAAATTAAAAAATTACAACAAAAGTGAACTTGAAAATTTGTGTTTCAAGTATAAGATTTGTTGGGTGTTATATTTTTGTTTCCTGAAAATACCAATTCAAATTTAAGTCAAATCACTGGTAGCTAATCATCTTCAATACTATTTTTCCTTTACCATATCTTTAATCTTGATGTAAAGTCACTAATATTTAGCATAAATTATGGCTGGATTTTAAAAACGTTAATTAATCATTCGGAAATCCATTACAACCTAAGTGAAACTGCCTCAGTCCCCTCTCTGTATTCTCAATACTATAAACAAACAGATCCTGTTTAGCAATCTTTAAGGACTTTTTCTTTTTTTATGCCTTTTGTTCCTTCAGAATAAAGGCACTTGAGAAATGAAGTCACGACTGCCATTTCATGGTTCATTCTAGCTGGTTACCTTCCTATAGGAAGATGTCTTTAATGGTCTACACCTAAACTCTTTATGTAGTCAGTGAGGAGAAGCAGATGCTTCTAAGTAACAATTCATCTCATCTTAAGGTAGACATCTGAGGTAAGTAAGGTCAATCATATACTGTTAGGGTCTACTTCTTTCCACTGACGCTAAAGAGATCTAACGTTACTGCTTTCAGAGGTTAATGAAGATACTGTGTTCAAAGCATAGTTCAAAGAGTTCCTGTCTGATTTTCTGCTTTATCTTTCCATTTCCACTTCAGTTTTTACACTGATACAGTCTCATCAGTTTGTTGTTTTGTCACTTCTGTTCACCTGCAATTTTGCACTAACTGACTGCCACAATTTAATTCTGTAGGATTTTCTATTCTTAAAGCTGTAATTCCTGGAATTTAAGGAATTTTACCTCCAGTTAAAAGGATTCTTGTCAAATGTAAAATTGATGGGCTAAATTTTAGCACTCAACATTAAATGAAGTACCAATAAAACCCATTTAATTAAATGGTCCCACCTTTATGTTCATTTAACTGTAGTTCTGCATTGTAACTGAGATTTGATTAACGTGGTAAGAGTGGTAGTTTCTGAGACTGATTGTTAAACTGAATGATTTATTTTAAGTTTATGGCATGGTGAGATGCTAAACTAATTCACAGCAATTATTTTATGTTTTAGAAGACCTTTCTAAAATGAGGCTTACAATAAACTCACTAAACAACTTATTTTTATTCTGTGACTCATATTAGCCCAAGATTATACTGATTATAATACTACTCCACTTACATTCAAAATAAGCATCATAAAGAAATGGATGTTTGTCAATTTTGTGCATGTCTCCATGCAACTGACTTTAGAGTTTATAAAAGGATGGGTTACAACTTTGGCTTTAATAACATATATTGGCGATATAGTATTTTTTGAATTTATTTTTTATTTCATTAAAACTGCTTAATTTTCAAGAAAGAAGGCAATTCAGTATTTTCCCCAGAAATAAAAGCACATGCAGACATTAGCTGTGAGTTCAGAAATGTCATTCAAACATCTAAAAGATTTTCAAATTCCAGTTCCATAACATATATTCCACAGTCACCTCATTCTGAAACAGTCATATTAATCTCAGCCATAACTGCATATCACTCAAATGTCCATTTAAGATAGTGGTCTAGGCATCGTTTTTAGTCAATAGGAGACTGGGAGATCTCTAGACAGCTAGTAATCTTTAGATACCATACTTAAAATAAGATGCATTACCCCTCTTAGAAGTCTGTCCACTGCATGCAAAAGAAACCTCATGCTAAACACCTAAATCTCTGTGAGATGGAAGGAGTGTTTCAATTCTGTGAATAGACATAAACAACCAATGACATCTGAGGCAAAGTTAAGTATATGGGATGACTGCCTACAGCTGGAAGGTTCAACATTAACCTGCACCCTTTTAGAGTGGTGCTGTAAAGACTGATGCAGATGTCTAAAGTTGATGACTATTTTTAAACCATATGGCCTTGTAGTCTGTAAAGAGAAACATTTTCTTTTTTTCATTTTTCTTACAACACAATTAGTCCCAAAGGGGGCAGTAGACTGATTTTTCTCTGGAGGTAACTGTCTTTTGTCAATAAGAGATCCAAAAGTCCATAGCCAGATATGGGCAATTACACAGAAAATGCATACAGGTTGGTGAAACCTTAAGGTTTTTAATATATATAATAAGGGTAATTACTCTAACTGTAGATAGTATTGTGTGAGACAGAACTTGGCTAGGATGATCTGTTTTAAGCATAATCTTAAGTCCACATATTTAAAGAATCAAGTGTTCAAGAAACAAGTAGATATGGTTTTTAGGGACATGTTTGGTCCACTACACGTGGTGGACCTGGAGGTGCTGGGTAAACCGTTGATCTGAGAGGTCTTTTTCAACCCTGATAATTCCAAGATTCCAATGTGCTTCACAGAACAATTAATTATTCTGAATAACAGGCTACGAAAAATTAATTGTCCTTATTATTCACACATGAAATAAGTGTATTTGCACTCTACACTGGTGTAGGAAAGCATCTGAGTTCTATGTTTGTTTAAGTAAGGTTACTGCTACATATTTATATTAAAAAAAAAAGTAGAAATTGTCTTGCATTCGACCAGATACTGTAGGTTGAAGAAAGCTTTGGGACTTGGTTTGATTTAGGAAAGTTCCAGTGTGCTTGAGAAATGTAGTTATTTATTACAATTTTCTGTTTGGAGCATTAGGTGATATGTTGCATTTATAGGAGCCAGGCCATTGAACAAAGAGGAGAGTGAGATTTTTGAGCCCAGTCTTTATATTTTGCAGAAGGCAGGGGACTAAAAAGAATGACAGGTCGAACATTTCTCAGGTTGTTTCTCCCATTTTGGAGGACACACTTTTTAGGGTTCCATTCCAGTCACAGTTTTTTAAAGGGTGATGCTTCACAGACACAGACAAACTACAAAGGAGCTAACTAGAAGGTTTTGAAATAACAGAGTTTAGATGCTAAGCTGTATTCAGTGAAGTTAGAAAAAATATATGTAGAACACTGTTCTCAGTTAAATTAATTTCAATTCTATAATAATGTGTCTTCCTGAGATATGTGTCAGTGTTAGTAGGAATAGATTAACTTACTGATTTTAAAATTCTAGGAATATATTAATTTATGGATGATAATATCACATTCCCAGTAACTAAGCTCAGGCAAATAAAACAAAGACAACATGTCAGTGTTGTCTTGTAACAGATTAGAAAATTGTGCTATATGATTAGCATTTTAATAACTAGCTAACTCAACATTCATTCTTTTAATAAATATAAACCGAGAGAAGTAAGTGGGTGGAATCCATTGCACATAATTTAAACACACAATTTATAGCAAACTTTTACGGGCCTCTTAGGTTATTCACAATAAAACAAAATTTTTCACTTGCCAGGAGGAATGAGTATGTCTAGTGCAGATGTAGACGCTGGCAAACACATCTACCTCTGGAGACCTTCAAGAAATCTGATGATTATGAAGAATATAAGAGTTGGGAATCCTCTATAAAGGCTCTGAACTTTAAAAGTGTTTTGGCTTGTGAAGATGAGGGGACAGATGCTACATATAGGGTACTTATATTTACTCCCTTCCAAATGTAGATCAAGAAGGATAAATGATAACCATCCTAAAATGTTTTGATGGCTGTTGGAGTTCAAGGAGTGTTGTGGTTCAATTTCCTTCTTCAGCTGTTTCCTCAATGGTGTTCAGGAATGTTCATTACTCAAGGCAGCATGCTTTTAGTCACTAGTCCATGGTGATTACATTTATAGAAATGCAGTGGAGAAACATATGAAATACCTCTCTGGAGAAAGCATAAACTGGCAAATTCCTGTGAAAGACTCATATACAATCATTACTGCTGCTATCAGTAAATATTGCATATAGAATTTAATAATATTTGGAAATGTGGGAAATTGGTCAAAGAGCATTGAAAAAAATCAACATTTTAATTGATTTTAGGGGTTTTTTTCACTGTGGAGAACCATTATATACCTATCATGAAGAAAAAATTTAAGAATTTGATTCATATTGTACTGAATGGGTTTGGATAGCTAAAAGTTTAACATTTTCTCAGTGATGAAAACTTGCTACACCTTTTAGATGATTCTGAAATACTAAAATCTCTCTCTCTGGAAAAAAATATAATCTACATAATGAAGGCACTCAATACAAAGAAGAGATTTGAGTCATTGGTGGTTTTCAAATCTGGTTTTCAGGCATAATTGCAAAGACAGCTCAAAAGACAACAAATACAATATCCTTAAATAGTACTTACTATTTAAATGATTCTTTTTTCCCCCTGTTTAAATGAAACAAAGTTTAGCTTTAAATCAGATAACCCAAACATTATAGTAGAACTGTACAAATCCCCATGAGCTCATTCTTAAACAAATCTTGATATCACAGAATGAATATTATTAAAATTATAAATAGTGGATGGGATGCTTTATGTTACATTCTTAAAGCAGTAGGTGGAAAAATGAGATAGGAATTCTAAAAGAATTTGAGTAAAGAAAGAGAAAATGTTCATATTTCATTCTATGAGAAGCTATTGAAATTTAATGCATTACAGACACAATCACAGGAAAACTGCAGCAGAATGTATTCTGTTTGTGCTTACTTTTCAGTTAACTCCCTGTGGACTTCCTGAAATCAGTCTCCTTTAACTCCTCCTACCTTCTGCATCAAAGTCACCATTGCACAGTCCTTCTGCTTTAGAGTTTGTCACTTCTAACAGAACAATAAGCAAGTTCCAAGTAGTAGGTTTTTTATGTAACTGCCTCTTCTTTTGTATTTTGCCTTATTATAATTTCACTGAAAACATTAGTGGTCCTGAAAGTGTTCAGCATTTTTTCAGTGGAGTTCTTTACCTAGATCCCCTTTTCTTTACCTGCAGAACTGAATTTTAGAGATCATTTTGTGTTCATAGTGCACTGACTTTGCAGGCATCTCATATTGCTATCCAGGTTATGAAGTCTACTCACAAAGATCATTGCTTTGAGTTCATTATATTGAAATCAAATGTTTCATTGAGATACTACGAATAATAGCTTCAAGATACACACAAAGGAAATTAAATTTCCATGTTTAAAGGACTTCGTTTCTCTGGTAAGTCATCAGAAATGAAGGTATAGTGCAATGAAAATGCTATTATTCATCAGCCAAACTTCAGTAGAACATATGACATGTGCTTCCATTTTATCTATCCTGTAGCTGGATAGAAAGGTAGCTTTCAGGGGATTTAAAGCTATAGTTTCAGATTCCCTTTAGACGAAGACAACTAAAGTCCACAACTCCTTTTGTGAAAGAAGCAGTCTCACTTTCTGATTAGTGTAGCGGTATTCTGTGAATTAATTTGGTATTGCATCTCTGCAGCAGATGGGATATCAGGCACTATGGAATGCTCTAGGCTGACTTTCAGCTGCTACTCTAAAATAGTGTACATAAATTCTGTATTATACCTGTCATCCCTGTATGAATGTCTCAGATATCCTAAAGCTTTTCAGATAGACACAGATGAAAGCTGAGGTATTTGGCTTAGCAAAGGAAGGGATTCAGCTGGTCATGGACATCAGTAAAACACTCGCAGACAAGGAGCTTTAGCATGTCTTGCACACTTGAAACAATGTGGGTCATTTTTCTTGGCATTAGAGCCTTAAATTTTGTATAAATATCCTTTTTGACACTTTATGTTTATTATGTGTCTGCCTTGACTTTCAGCTATATGCCCTTGGTGAGAGAAGGATATCTGAAGAAGTAAACCATAGATTTGAAAACATTGACCCCTAAATTGGCTATTCCTTCATGTTTTAGAATACATTCTTCTAGCTTTCAGACCCAGATAATACTCTTTTTCTTCCTTCCTTCATACATGTGAAAGAAAAAAATCCTCTTCTCTATTAATCAAGCTGAATTGTGACTGTTTCACCATCAGATTTTTTTACTTGAAACCATAGATCTTCTGTGACTGATATAAAACTATTAGGACATGGATAATTAGGGTGCTGCATTAATCACTGTTAGCAAACTGGAGGAATGATTAAGGCCAAAAAATGGATAATTTCACAGTTTATCTGTGACATAAAATTCTCAAAAAAGTAATTTATATTGCTGGAAATATTCCTAGCTATTTTATTTTTCCTGTGGAACAAAGTAATAAGAAAGATTAATAGTGGCTCTCAGATGGCCTATAATTTATTCTTTTAATCAAAAAGTAAATACAGAATATTATATAACTCAATTCTTGAAAAAACCCTAACATTTTACAGGATGAAAAGCAGATCTAAGCAGAATTATTCCTCTCTGCTACTACTCTTGCATCTGAAAAACAAACCCTTAATGTTTAATAGATCCTATGCAGGAAATGAAGACTGTCTCCAACTTTTCTATTGTTTTTCTCTCTGCAGTAGAAAGAAAGTATAAATAACCTGTTTCTGCTAAACAGTACTGGACTCCCACAGTGGAATTTGCAGAATCCTGTAGGTCTTCCTGTGTTTATACCACATATTTTATACATGCTTTATGAAGCCAGCGGTTGAATGCAATCTTATCTCTACTTAACATAAGGACTTCTTCTGCCCCCTGCCACTGCTGCCCAGAAGAACCATTTATTTTTGTGAACATTCACTGCAATTTTCTTGTTTATTATAGCATCCTTCTAGAAGAGAGGCATTGCAACTCAGTTTAGTAGGAGACATCCAGTAATGCTCATATAAAGTGCCTGAAGTGATGAACAATTCCTGCAACAAAAAGCAGTTCTATTGTCAGAGGCGTTGCAGTCTGAAGGGCTGTTCATGTCCAGACCATAGGAAAAAATACAAAATTTCTGTCTCAAATCATCTGCCCATGCATAGGAGAGCATTCAGTAGTTTGGGCACCATTCACTGCCACTGCTTCCCACTAACAGCAAAAGGGTTGAGTGAGATATGAGAGGATATGAGAGGAAAATGAGTCAGGTGTTTTTGTTGTAATGCCTCTATCTCTGACCAACTTCTCCAGCATTTTGTGGTTAAAACCATGCCCATGCTTAAATAAGAAAACATGAATTTTAGGAGTATAAGAAGGAAGAAAAAGGAAGAAAAAGGAAAATGTGCACAAGGAGGAAACATCACCATGAGATACCAAATTGGGGCACTGTAGTTTCAAGGGAACAACTCCATTCTCCAAATGTAAATAAATGCATAGCAATGATAGAATAGATCAGTCAAAACTATCTTAAACCATTTCAAATCCCTATTAAACACCCATTTCCACTCTATAATCCTGCTGCAGGATTATACAGGACTAAGGGTACTCCACTGGTGGACCAGGTGGATCTCAGATCTAACTGATTCACAAAAGCGGACAACATTAGTTGTCCGAGTTAACTTATATTTTATATCTTCATTTTCTTTTAAAAGTTATAATAGGGAGAAATTCAAAATTAGTCTAGATGAAAGTCTAGATGAGTCTAAAGGAAAAAATTAGCTACAGCACAAATGCCTTTATTTGTAGTGAAATATATGCCGGCACTTGTTTAATTTTCTCACAGTTGGATAAAAAGCTATGTTGCAAATCGTGTGAAGATGTATTTATAGTTTTGTTCTGATGTTTATTGTTAGAATAAAATAAATACACACAATTATTGGGTGTTATGGAGCACACAATAAAGAGTGCAATTTGTAAAACTATGCATTAACAGTCATCATTTCATGCTAATGCATCCCTTCTTCCTTAACATTTAAAACCTAAGTTTTATTTTGTTAACCAATACAAGCAAGAATACAAGTTATATACGAACACTTCAGGTACACAGCAAGAGAAAGAAGCTGTCATTATTGGTACATTTTGTCCTTGCCTATTTACAGGTCCTTTCAGTACCTTGTAGAGGCAGTTGTCTAAAAGTGGTCTTCATGAATAGATCTACAAAGCATGAACTTCGTCTCATGTAACTTATCACCTATACATTAAATCATTCCCCAAAGCCAGCATAAGAAGGAAGAAAGAAGTACCCCTGTCAGTTGACCACCTCAGGACTGGCTTGGTCACAGTATTTGACTTTCCGGCAGCACTGGGTGAAATAAACCCAAGATACATTAAATAAAGCTGGAAATTGTTTTCAACTTCTGCTAATTTTGAGATCATATGTTTCATCAAACAGCTTCTAACTCACTTAACACAGACACAAATCGTAGAAGTAAACTAAGTGTCAGCATTTTTACCAAATTTATATCAGGTAAGAAGTTTGGGGGCTATATGGGACAAATATATACAGCACAAGCATTTATGAGTTCAAAATTCCCCTGCAACCAACAGCCACGGCAAAAAATGTCACAGCATCAAAGACAATAAAATGAGCAAAACTGAAAGGAAAGAGTCAGAGCCTGAGTGAACATGTAAAAACTGTTGCATGGTCAGACATTGAGGTAGCAATGGTTACAGCAACAGCAGGAGCAAGACCTGTCCCTGATGCTGTTCTGGAATATTTAACAAATATTATCCACTCTTATGTCATAGACAGTATCCAGAAAAAAGATGATCCATTAACAATTATATATACTTTCCTCTGACTGGTTGCAGTTTTGGGAAAGAGGTTACAGGGCTGCTGTTTTCTGCTTTCAGAAATTCTTGATGGTACAGAAATCTTTGCAAATGGTTGTCTTCTGAAAGCTGAGAAGGATACAAAACTTTAAAAACGGATTTCTTCCCTGTTTTAACATTTTTTCAATTCCATGCACTTTCTCTTCCTCACACCTCCTCCCTGCTTCCCCACCCCCTCAAAAAAAAAAAAAAGAAAAGTCTCCTCTTTTTTATGCAAGCATTTGGAGGTGATTTGTGTCACTGCAGCTGCTCTCAAGCTCAAGCTGACATATAGACCACAATATGACATAAATCCTAAATGGCAAACATATAACTGCTGGATTTAGCTTGTATTGAACTGTTGATTTCACATGGATGCTATAAAAAAGGATCACTCCTTCTGGCAGATATGAATTTTTATATTATTCCTTTTTTTCTTTTTATATTATTCCTTTTTTTCTTCTTTCCACCTTCAGTCCAGATTTGAGAATCTGTTGAAATCTTTATTATTGTTCACTTGGTTTTGCTTTTCCTGAGGTTTGGTTTCTTATTTTCAGGGACATTTCTTTCTGTCACTATAACGTTGTCAGTTTGTTCGCAAAACTAACAGTCCAACAGACATCCCTTCCCACCGTCTCCTCTGATATTAAATCAAATGGCCCAGAACTGTTCAGTCATTGTGGTAAAGGAATAATAAAATTTCTACTATACAAGGTATTCAGAAAATGGCAAGACATCAATGGGTGCTTAAACATGTACTTTGTACTCCAGGAAAAAAGAGAGATCTCTGATGGCATAAGGAAAAATTTAATGAAAAAAGTAATGAAAGTACACAGTCAACAGAAAAATGAGAGACTAATTCTTTGTGATACAGAAGTACAAGTTACAAATTTTTCTATATTGAGGGTTCGAAGACACTGAGAAACAAGTGTAGAAAAACAGGTCAATCACCCAACTGACCCCTGCTTTCAGGTTTGTACTGAAGGGAAACCTTCATTCTAAAACCAGCACCAGGTATTTTTAATCTTTATTTTATAGCTTCATAGTTGACAGTGCTACCAATAAGGAGAACCAAATGCTGTTGAGATTTTTTTGTTTGTTTGTTATTATTTAGCAAGGAAAAATCTATTTCAAATTCGTCCTCCTGTTACAAATTTTTTCTGTAAGTATATCTGAAAGTTACTAGGGAGGCTCTAAATTTTAGCATGCTGGATAAAACATAATGAAATGGCTAAAATCAATAAACAGGATGAGATGGTCATTGCTATTCCAAACTTGTTTCTTCAAATTGATAGTTGTTAAGCCTTTTTGAACTAAATTGAGACACAAAGTGGATGACATACCATGACTAGGGCTTACCACATGACAGGGATTTTCTTTTTAGGCTCCTGTGAATTTCCTGTGATTCGTAAGCAAAACTTGAATGCAGCTGTAGTACTGCATCAAAGAAGATACTCTCTAAGGCAGTAAAAGGAAAAAGTTGGTCAGTTTGTTTTTTTAGTGACTAGTCATTTTAAAATATGATTCTAATGTTTTCAACTAAATACTGAGGGAAAATATATTTCATAAATAAAAAGATTAGTGGGCATTGGTAGATGTTAATATCCCTGTTTCTGCTATCTAGGCTTTAAAAAAGAGTCCCTAGTATTGTTTGTAAATCTATAGTACTAATAGATTTTTTCTGAAAATGCAAAGTTTTTACCTTCTCATCATTTCTTCATTATTAATGGCCCCTAAAGAATTTGTTCAGTTATAGAAAAAGGCCTAAATTACCCTAAAGTAGAGTATAATTTTCTTAGGTGAAAATGTCTGCTTGCAGGAAGGGGGATGATAAACCCTCTAGGGTGGTGCTATGTTTCTGTGTGTGTCTATGCATTCCCAGAGGAGGAACAGGTGGAACAATGTGCGAGGGATGCTGAGAGGGGCTGGCTCATGCGAGTCCATTTGGCCCAGGCCTCTGCTGCTCTCTCTCTCTAGCCTGCAGGTAGGAATAGCATGGCTCTGTGGGAGCTCTGTACCCTGCAGTTTAGGCAGTGAGTTGGAAGGATCAAGTGAAGCACCTGGAGGCCTCCAGGCTTCTTTTGCATACAGCTTGATTACTGACTTCATGCCAATGAAATGAATTTCACCTGTGGATTGTAGTGCATCTTATCTAAATGGATGTTTTAGACTGTTAATCTATCTTTTTAATCCTTCAGTAACATTGTTACCTACAGAATCCCTGAAAAGCCTATCTTAGACACTGCCGGAAAGTGAATTCTGTGTTCTTTTTTTGACTCCTCTTTGAAGATAGTGGTGAAAGTGAATGACAATAAGACATAGGAAGATATTTAAAATTTCCCTTTAGCTGAATTCACTTCGGGCTCAGAAATATGCAGTATTTAATCACCACCCATGGTTTGCAAAACAATGTAAGTATGCTCACAGTAAGTGAGTGAAAGAATTTTGTTTGTGGCATTGAGGCCAGAGAAAAACACTCTGCATGAGGCTGGTACATAAACACTAAGGCCATCATGTCACTGAATCAAGAGCCTCTTAATAACCTGTGTGGTCAGGCACAGGTTGCACTTAGAACCTGGTACAGATCCACAAGCTCTTGGTGTTTCCCAGTTCTTTGTGCACCAGTGTCAAGGCCAACAGGTGAGCTTCCTGTCTGAGAGCTGGCTTTCCCACAGAGCTGGTGGTTTTAAGGTAAATTCCCTAAAGACAACAACAAGGAAAGATGAGCTAATATAAATGCAACTAGGCAGTCAGATTTAGGCAATAGTCATTGCCTGGATAATTAATATTTTTCATCTTTTCTCAGCATTACTGACATACCAGACCTCAGAAACTGTATTAAGCCATAGGCTGTCATGGATGCAAAGAAATTCTCATGGAGCATGAAAGAAAAATTGCTAAGTGTTTCAATATTGTTAAGTTTTATTTTAACTTTGTCTTCACACTAGTTTATAGGAGTTAATCCCTATCGTCATTTCTAATAGACAAAGATTAATTGGTCCTCTTTATCAGAACATTTGGTGATTAGGAATGTTCTTCTCTGACATGTATCTTCCATCACGGAGTGTAGCCGTTCAATAGAAAGACGTGGTCCAAACCAGAGCATCCATTTTTCAATATAGCAATGTACAGCAACAGGTTACTGCTTTTGTAAAGCTATTACTTTTACTGTCAACATGTCTGCTTCTAGAAGCTGTCTCATTAGACAGGATAAATTGGAACAGCATAAGAAAATTTGGCCAGGCAAGAAATTAGGTTTTATTATATACCTGTATATACCTAAACATACACAGGTAAACATGTGTGCACACACAAGACAGTGTGACTGAAAGAACTATCAAACATCAGTGGTGGAGTACACAGGTGAATCTTACATCTGTAAAACAGAAGTAATTGTTATCTGAATATAGACAATTTGATAATGTAAATATAATGATACTCCTATCAGAGACATTTAAATAAACCATGAAGTAAAAATATCCAGGACTGGAGTGGGTTCACCTTGGCTGGATGCCAGGTGCCTACCAAGCTGCTCTATCACTTGTATTTCTCAGTTGGACAGGAACAGGAAAATAAGACTGAAAAATCATAGGTTGAGATAACACAGTTTAATAAATAAAAAATGGAAGGCTGTGCATGCAAAAGAACAGAAAAAGAAATTAAATTGTTTTCTAGTTTCCATCAGCAAGTGATGTTCAGCCACTTCCCAGGAAGCAGGTCTACAGCACGCATAGCCATTGCTCTGGAAGGCAAACATAATTAATGAATTCTTTCCTCCTCTTTTTCTTACAGCTTAAACTAGGTGCTTAAACCAGCTTTCTATCCAACATACAGATGTATATATTTCATTAACTACTATTCCCTGTCGTTTCACAGATATTATTTTCCCATTCCATGGACTTTCTCCACCCCTCCAGATGATTAAAACCAGACATGATTTAGGCTCCATTCCATCAAGACAGGTGATCAGGACAGGCGAAGCAGCCCAGCACCAGCCTGGCCTAGATCATCATCATGGTCTCCTTGCTCCTCAAAAAATGCACTCTGCCTTGGTTCATGTCAATCCACTACTTTACTTCCTGCAACATATAACAGATTATTTTCCTCCAGAGTTAAATCTCCTTGAGATATACACCAGGTCTCCCCATCCTCCTGTATTACCCACCTGGTAAGCCCAGATTTTGAGCAAGGACAATCCCATGTCTGTGTTTGCCTTTTCCTGCTGGGGGAGAAATCCACACTGTCTTTCCCGGCCACTTCCCTATGTGTAGTACAGGAACTTTATCTCCTTTCATGGAGGAGGGCTGTTTTGGGTGGAGCAGGATGGTTTGCAGTTCCTCTTGTGTTAAGCAACCAAGGTGGCTTCTGCTAAATTTGCATCCCATTGCTTCCATGCCCCATTGCCTAATGCTCTCAACATAGTTTTTAGCAGTCCATTATGTCTCAGCCTTTCCAGAGGCTTGTGGGTGATAGGGGGTGTGGTATATTCACTCAATGCCATTTCTGTGTCCAAGAGGGGTTTTTTTGAGATATTTTGGAGGGGCAAATATAGAAAAATAGAAGCAGGTATCCAAAGAAAATTAAAAATTCGAGTGGTATTAAACAACACTCTAGTTGTGGCATTTCAATATGAAGTCCCGAAGAAGGCTCTGGGATGTAAAAATAAACTAAAAAATGTGAGAAGTAATTGATTTCCCTGTGAAAGCTACTTTAATCATGTAATTTCCTTAGCGACAGAGGCATTAGAATTGTAATTCCTGAGGGTACACAGATGAAGGAGTGAAGTGAGCCAGCACTGAAGTTCTGGCTTGGTTGTCACTCATAATTAAGTTTACAAGTGCCTGGTTTGATTGCATGTGGAGCAATGGTTCAATCTGCTTTAAGAATTTATCCAACAAAAGAGATTTCTCTATGCAAGATCTTTAAGAGCTGAGAGCTATCAAGTTAGGCTTGTGTCTTCAATCATTTTTCTGACCTCTGATTTTACTGTATGTAAATATAGGCAGCTTACATAAGTATAAACTTACAAGATAAATTAGTAGGCCTCCACTGTATTCTGAATTTTCCCACTTAGAGCAATATTTGTGTATATCTATATTTTGTATATGAAAGCATGTTCATATTAATCTGTCTGTACAAACATGTACTTTCCTCCCCCTTTCATTTCTCTTATGTTCTTGTTAGTATTCATGTCTAACTTGTTGTTCTTGCAAGAAGCATGGGAAACATAGTCTGCAAATTCTGCCACTTTCATAATCACATTTAAATAGCTCTCAAAAGCAGGAACTACAATAAAACACTCAATTTCCCTCAGTGGATAAGAGCTATCTGGGTCACATTTTTTGAACATAATTTCTGTCCAGTATTGTGGGAACTAAAAACCTGGGCCAATAGTAAAATGGCAGCTGCAACTTCGTGTCAAGGAAGGGCAGTCACCTGCAAAGCAAAAGCAAAATAGTGATAGCATCTCTATTCATGAAGGAGGTGGTTAATATTGCTAATATTAGGGGATTATCTTTGTTATCTTTTGGATTTCACTTTTTGTGAAGAACTTGACCAGGATCTCAGTTAAACTCAAGTATGAGAGTCTTTATACTTGTGGATCATTGTAATTTTACAGTAGCATTTCTCTCTGATACAGCAGGATTGTGTAATATTTGATTTGTTTGAGTTCAGGGTGTCCTTTTTCTTTTGAACTCTTACATTACAATTTCAGTTCCACACAGTCAGAAACTGTGGGAATTTCTCAAGAGACAGAGCTCTGGATACTGTAAGGCTTTACAGGCACTGGACTGTCCAATCATAAAGAGGGCAAATCTGTAATGGGAAGGTGCTTAGGAAGCCAGTGGATATTAAAGCTTTGTCTACTCAGTTGCTGTGTTTGCTTGGCAGGAATTCACACATCTCTATGTACTGTTCTTACACTTTGCTGTCATACCTTTCATTCATTATGTAAAGTGAGCTTGCACTTCTCATTCCTTTTCTAGTTCTGTATCTACAAATTCTGTATTGCAAACCAGTGTTACTCAGTTTCATCTGTGTTTCTTAGAGCAGTTGTCAGAACAGCTGGGGACCACTGTATGATGAATTAACTTCCATGGAAATAAATATAGTAGCTGGGTGTTTAAAGGTGAGATGTATTCAATGGAAGAACATAAATACTTGCCAGGTGGTACTTTGACAGAGGTTAGCTTTTTGTAGTGCAAAAAGATCTATGCAGTTTTTGCATCCAACAGCAGTTATGACAGAGAGCTGTGCAATGTGATTGCAGGAAGCAGTAGGAGAGGGATTGCTTCACAAAGCAGGACTGGGGTCCCTCTGGGGAGCCTCGATGGACTCAACAGGGCCTGGGCTGAGCAGAGCACTGGGATCCCAGGCTGTGCCTGCCCTGGGCTCCTCGGCTTGTGAGTGAGGCTGTCCTGACAGGCTGTTTGGGGTCATGCAGTCCTCCCGGTACAGACACATGGACCAACAGACTGTTCCCAAAATAAAGAAAATTTCTCAAATAATGAATACATTTATTGAGCACTAGATTTAACCACCAGCTCATTCCACCAGTGAAAGCATTAAGGTATATAATGTAATAATACCCTGAAAAAATAAGTTCAAGTTCAAATATTTGTTTATGTATATTCTAATAGGTTTGACAGACAAAAACTAAACAGAAACTTCAGATTATATTGTTTCCTAGAACCGTTTAGTAGTGGGTAGTTTTATTTACTAAATACATCACCAGCTTTCATTGCAGCAGTTCTTTAAAATTTCTTTGACCTTCTTGTCTAATAACTTTTTATGAAAAGCAATGCCATTGCAGTTTTCTTCCAACAAAATACAGTATTTGATCAGCTTGCAAAATACTGACTGTAATATTTCAAAATGCATCAACCTTTCCAAAATGATTTTTTCCAGGCTGAAAATGCAAATGCTGATGACACGCTATTAGAAGGAAACTTTATGCCTCACATTTATAGCTAGCTACAGTAGGGTGTAACCATTTTAAGGATTAAGAACCCATACAAACACATTAAATTAAAATGTAAAGTGGATTTGTGGCTGTGCTTATGATGGCAATTATTTCTTCCTCTTATTTGCTAAATTCCAGACAACAAAAACACCAGTCCACTTAATCTAATGCTCAATTAGCAAGGCAATACAAGCCTTGCCAGCGTCTCTGTAGGCAGGCATGAAGAAAAGGCAAGGACATTCTGAGCTCCATACTCGGCCTTGTCATTGAATTAATGTTGTACATGTTTTGGGCACTTTGCTGAAATAGGGCAAGTTCATACAATCATGGAGCATGAAATACGTAACAACAGTTATCAGCCTCGTCAAGGGGAAGAAGTAATATCCATATGAAATGACTGTTGTGAATTTAATGTTTCCAAATAGTTGAAAGACAAGATAAAGTAATTTTATATTAGACTTAATATTTAAAATGAGTCTTCTTGCAGATGTTTGGTCTGCTGGTTTTTTTTAGTCTTTATACCAGATATTGACCAGAGATGAGAAGGTGTTTATGTTGATGCCACGGATAACTAAATGAAAAGTGTATCTTTACATTGTACAAAGACGTAAAACCATCCTGAGAAAAATCTAAATTTCCCACGGGCAATTTTTTTTATCATAAATTTGATCCATGACTGTTCCTATTTCTTTGACATTGTTTGCACTGCATTATGGATTCTCTTTTTCCCTGCAGACATCAAAATTTGATTAATTTTGAATTTTTACAAAACCAGGTATTTATATTTGTCACTGTTCTTATCATGAATAAATATTGAGCTTTTTTTCCTTTTGTGGTATTAAAATATGATTGAGAGCTAGCAAAGATATTTTTGCAATTTTCCACTCAGTAGTTTGTTGTGCTTTTGCATGTACCTTTATGTTATAGTGGCATATATGAAATACCCTTTCAGTGATTTTTTTCACACAGGCTTTTGAAACCCTTTTCTTTTTTCTTCTGTTGATGAGTCAAGGAATTCTCACTTTCAATTCAAGTTGAAACATCTTGGTTCTTCCTGGATGTATGCAAGTTTTGGCTACATCTGCTGCCTCCCACTGTTCATTCCTATGTCTGCCTATTGTTTTTCTTACAGTTCTGAGATTAGAAGGGGAAAGAGAAAAAAGATGCAAAAAACTTCTGGTTAAGAGTGATACCTGCACAAATCATGGGGAAACATTCCTGCAATAAAATGCAGTGGTCAGACCTTTCATCTTTAGAAGATTCCCACTGTTCTCAGGGAGATTTTGCCCAAGAATCTCAACTGCAGATTGGAAGAATTTATTATCATTATTCATTGCATTCAAGTATATTGTCTAAATTCAGATAAATATCTGAAGTTTCATCTGCTAAGCTGAACTAAATAAGGTATCAAATCTAGTGGGATTTGATCATTATTGCTAATTACCTTTTTTTAATTATCTCATTAAAAAGGGCATGGTGGAGCTGTTTTGCCAAACAACTTTTTGTTCCCTCAGGTTGCTGTGAACCTGTGTGTCATATCTGGGCAATAAAAACATTATGTTTGGTAGAGCTTTATTATGGTTTTTGAAATATTATGTTATTGTCCAGTTGGAAGAACTAATTCCTGAAATTAAAGCAACTTTTTAATAGTATCATATATAAATTCTTGGTGTATATATTGTTAAATAGATTTGTTTTATGAAAAGAGCAATCAAGTTATGATGTAAAAATTGTCCTTCAGCTATCATACAGAGTATCACTGGTAATTATTTTCCATACAGTACAAAGGAGACAAGTTCTGCCTGTTTCCAGATGGCAAAGCGAGAAAGTAATTGAAATTATGTGCAAGCTACAGCACACATTAAAAAAAAATAGTAAACAAATCATATTTTATGAGACCATCATTAGAGTGATTTAAAGGTAAAGCAGCCTTTGAGAAACTAATGATTGGTAATTGTCAAGTATTTTTACTGACTAACTGCCTTCAAAACGTTGTAAAGTCTTAGGAATATATTATATTATCTATAACCTCCAGAAAGATCAGCCATTTTTACACATAAAAATAAAAAAGACAAAAGTTAATTATCTACAGCTTTCTGTTATAGGGGACAGAAATAGATGTGCAGGTTCATATTTTGTTGGATTTTGAGAGATATTAGGAGGTTTGATCTGACATCTTCTGACCACGAAACGTGATGTTTGAATATCATAGTATTTAGACCTCTAGAGAGTGTGGTGTACACATTCATGCAAGAAACCTACTGTTGGTTTCTGAGTTACTGTTCTCCAAGGTCTGTCTCCTTTTATTTAATGCAAAATTGCATTCCCTCCCCTCTCTGTCCAACTCCATAATACTTCAGTAACATGGATTATGGTTTAAAAACTTGAAAAAAAATACTACTTAGCAGCAGAGAGCTCACAAGGTGCAATGAGACTAGCTCCACTAGCTTTTGTAGCAGCTGAGGATCTAGCCCAAGCTATTTATTACCTTATTCAGGCTATAAACTACTTTGGACCCAGATGTTTACATGGTTGACAAGTGGTTTGCATAGAAGTACTCTGCTTGCAGCTACCATTTCACCTCAAACATGGACACGTGAAGTCACAGGTAATCTTAACAGGAATGTTTGCCCCAGGTCTTCAATGCTGATGCTGTTGTTTTTGGATGTTAAATAGAGTAAAGCACAGCAATAATTCAATGTATTTTTTACAGTGATCACCCATTTTCCCAGCTATTGTAATGTCTCTCTGTTAAAGAAGTTCCCACCTGCTCAGAGCACATAGCAGATGTGAAGGATGCAGTGATACTCAAGACTCACAAGACAAGGTAAAAATGCAGTGAAAAAATCATCCCAGCCTTGTAAAAATGTTATAATTATTCTTATCCATGGCAAGTGAACCACCAGAAACAACAGTTTACTTTCTTACTTGACAGGCATAGGTCTTCTCAGACAGAGGCAATTCTGGAACATTTAGAGAGCTTCAGAAAACCTTTAGGAATGAGGGAGGCTGTTCCATGAGAGAAAAAATTTCATTGAGATGCAAGAGAACCACAGCAGAAGAGAGAATTACCCACAATTTCTCAGACATTAGACGAAAAAGAGCAGGAAGAAGAAAAGAGGTATAATTGCAGAGTGAGGCTTTCCTGTGCAAGCGCACAAACAGATGCACCAGTAGCTCAGGTGGAAAGCACATTCAATCAACACAACTTCTTGCCTTTCTTTCTCCTTCCTCCCTCACAGCATCTGCCTCCAGGATGACTAATCCCAAATTACAGACTGCAGAGTGTGTGATTGACTAAAAACACTGCTCAGGCACTCGTTCCTCCTTCTTAATTGGCTTTGAAAATGACAAGCCTGAACTTTTAGATCTTGATCCTGGTAACCAAACATGGTGCCAAAATATTAGTTTCTCTAGGATCATTTGATATCCACCTAAAGACTGGGTTATGAATCAAAGAAGTGAGTCAGGAAAGCAAGACCATGAACTGTTCTCTGAACCCAAGTAGCCATGACATATGTACATTGTATCTAAACCTCCCCTGTGCTCCATTCATTTTTCTTGTGGTGATAGATCACATATAATTTTTAATTACTCTTTTATCAGTTCAAAGGTCATGAAATGACATGAGAATGCCAACATATGTCATACCCACTGGTGTGAAATGTGTGATGCTTGCTGTAAATTCTTGTTGAGGTGACCAAATGCAGCAGCAGACCTTGCATCAGGGAAATCATGTACTCTTGTAATATAGTCACCTTAACTCTGGCAACCAGGCCACTATTTAGACTCAAAAAGTGTTGGCTAACAAGGCCTTAAATTTTACAGTACACTTCAATAAGCTCTCATCTCCTGCAACAAACTCCTCAAAAGTGTGGGCTCACAAGTCACAACACCCTTCCAGAAGCTCCCCACTCCCACCACAGACTTCAGTGTGGAGTACAGGGTAGAATATGATAGCAGTGCTTTGCCCAGTCAGAGCAAGAGAGGAGAGAAATAAAGGTTGAAAAGAGAGAAAGAGGACAAAGAATATCATCAGTCCTTAGGTCCTGTGTTGGTCCTGCCATGTGAGTGGTCTGGAGGTGGGGCAGTAAAACAAAGAAAATTAAAGAGAAAGAGAAGAAAAAGAGGAGGGGTACACAGATCCATTTCCTTTGATAATTAACCTGGTGCATGCCTCTTAGGTAAACTAGATTTTGTGTGATGATGGTGGACAGTACTGCTCCACCTCTGCAGAACTTTCTCTACTAGTTGTAATTTTCCTGTTGCACCAGTAAGAATCTTTGAGACAAAATATACTTATGCCTTGGCCTCTACAATATAGAAAAGGCATGTAATAGGAATCTACAAAATTAGGAGTGAAATAGCATAATGGGGATGTCTTTGTCCTCCTCTCTGACAGTACAGAAATAGGGACCATTAAATTATGTCAGAAGTACTCAGATTCAGAACAAACAGAAATAAAGAATTAAACCTTTGTAATTCCTTGATGACCCTAGTTTCTGGGGTGTCAAATGTTTGCATTGGCTCATAAAGACACTGGGCATTGATCTGTTAAAGGGTTACCAAATATGCACATTCAGCACAGAATGTTCTCTGTACTGAGCAAAGCCAAACACTGGAAGTGTGCTTTGCTGTGGATAGACAATTACATGTACATGTCCTCTTTTGACAATTCCTTTATGCTCCTGATTACATCTGTGTCCTTGTTGATCTTCCTCCTAAACATAGGCATCAACCCATTCCTGGGAGCAGTAGAAAAAGAAGGAATATCCAAATGATTATGGCAAATGATGAATTAAAAAAAATGGAGCTGGAATGGGAGATGGGAGAGAAAGATTAAATGGTCATAGATATAGAAAGACTGAAAGACACCAAGCAGAAGATCCCAAGAGCTCACCCTCTTTCCTGAAGTTTCAGGGTATTAGAGGCTGCTCCCTGGAATAGCTTCACCTGGAGTTATCACAAGATGAGGGAAATAAAGGATTCTAATAGTCTCTAGTATCCCTGGCTCCAATCCTTTATTGGAATGGATGAGCTTTAACTAGGAAATGGTTAAAGAGAAGTTCCCATAGCTTGACAAGTCCTCAGACAGAGCAGGTATAAATAAAAGGTCAGAGAAGAAGTGGAAATTTTACTGTAATTTTACAAATATTTAGAGACTTGTTCTATCCTACAACCCACTACCAGACTTCATAAACCATGAAGGCAGGGAAGGCAGGTTAGCAAACTTTTCTGAATAAAAGTAGAATTTTCATCATCAATATCTACATTGTTTGTGGTGACAAATCAGTCTTTCTGAACAAAACAAATTAGTTCTCCTATCAAAATACCTTTGCTACTTACTCTCCCAGTGTGCATTAGGAAGAGTTTTCGTCTTTCAAGACAGCTTCCAGTTCAAGTCTTGCAGTAAAGAATGATAGAAATGCAGGTCCCTGTACTTTTGCCCATGCAATTAGATAACTCCACTCTTGTGCGCCCAAACACGACAAGATTTCTGAATTTTAGAGTTTTGCAGTTTGCAGCAACAGAGTATTTTTACTAAGTTTATTCATTTTTCACTGTACCAACAAGAGCTGGTTTGCCTCTGCCAAATTGCGCAGCAATTGCCAGTGTGGCAATGGTCACATTCCAGTGAACAGACAATGAATTCTCACAGCAGTGGGCTGACCTCATAAGTCAGAGGAGCCTTGCACAGTGGTGCAGTTTGCAATTCCTGTTGTCATCTTGAAGTCAGTAGCTGTTGATTGGCTTCACACACTAAAATGTGAAGTAAAGAGATCTGAAAGAAAATTTCTTCTGAATCAGCACCTCTGCTTGTGCTGTTTCCTTGCTGTTCCTCTCTTTTCATTCTCTTGGTGCAGCTGCAGCTGGGAAAGAAAATGTAAAT
Organism: Illadopsis cleaveri; assembly: GCA_013399915.1. Lineage (NCBI taxonomy): Eukaryota > Metazoa > Chordata > Aves > Passeriformes > Timaliidae > Illadopsis > Illadopsis cleaveri. The sequence goes on along the minus strand of VXBB01005108.1, from coordinate 455,677 downwards.
GTAACTGCTGCTGCTGCAAAAATTGCAGCCAAAAACTATTGATTAGTGCAGCAATTGCAAAGTTGCAGCTGTCCAGATAAATATATCTATCTATGCTCAAATCTAAGCTCTACAGCAACGACAGATGGTTTTCCTCTCATTAGTGCTGCCATATTTCGGACTATGATTTTTCAGAAGGAAGTAGTTAGCTGTGGCTGAGCAGCTATATGCCAAGAATTCCTGGGCAAATAATAAAAGTGCTCAAAATCCATCTAGAAAAGACAAACTGTCATGGAAAACCTAGACACATGGCAGCCTTATCTCAGATGGTGGCTTAACAATATTAGAAAGACTCATTCTGGCTAACCAGTAACAGATCTATCCTGGGCTGAAAGAGGAATGATGAGGGTTTTAGAATTTGTCCTCAGATGCAAAACATAATGGCTTCTAGTTGGTTTTCAATAAATACAATGTCATTCATTTAATTGAGCACAAAGCCTGGAAACAACATAAACGAGTTTGAGGTATTATTCACAGTATTTAATACTTAATATGGATGAAGTATCACTGTGGGGAGTAATAACTCATTAGGTAGGATTTGTCCCATGTGGTGTTACCCATCTAAAAATTACCTATCTAGTCACAGCTGGTCCTTTTCTGCTCGATATTCAAAGCAAAGAAATTTCCCTAAAGATAAGGATCCGCTCTATACTAAAACAGGAGAGAGAAATTTCTCCACTCTTTTTTTTTGGAGTGGGTTATACTTGGCAGTTCATGAAATGAAATAATTCTAATTGTTCTTACTTAAAAGTGTCTAGACAAATTTTTCTGGTTTTGACTGCTATGGCATTCAGCTCAATGATCAAAGTACATAGACATGTGCCAAACTTGGCTTTCAATATCAGTTGGCTTTCTGGTAGCAAAGACAAGAATTACCACACTCGTATCATATGTTAACCCTGATTACCCTTTCAATAACACCTAGATCTCAGGAGAAGAATAGTAAAAGGAAAACATTTTTGAAGAGAGGATAGCAATTAACTGTGTATGGACAAATATTCTCCATTACTGACATGAAGTTGCAGCTCCTCAAAAGACTGTCATAGTGAAATAAGAGGTGACTGTACTGTTGGACTAAGAAAGGGTTTGAGCTATCTCACACATATGGCAATAGGCAAGAAATCTATTTTTTTAAAAAAATTATCTGATTTTCTTTTATGTGTCTTAATGTGAGGCTACTTTTCAGTGGTTATGACAACATCTACAGGTAAGATTTCTCCCTGTAGCAGTTTGCTTATCTTACCTATAATACTTTTAATTAGCCCTCCCTTTCCCTTTCCCTTTCCCTTTCCCTTTCCCTTTCCCTTTCCCTTTCCCTTTCCCTTCCTTCCCCTTCCCCTTCATCTTCCCCTTCCCCTTTCCTTCATGGCTTGGTTGTAAGGAACATTTGAAAATCAATCATTAGTTTAGTTTCTTTTCCAGAGAATTTCAGGACATACCTTCCATATCTATCATGAAAAGACAGAACGGCACATCCAAATATTAGATAATTTACTAGAACTCTCAGCTTCTTAGTTTATAGTGATGAAATACTAGTTAGACACGGTTATGAAAAATACTGCAAATTTTAAAAATTAAAACTTTCACATTGCTCTCTCTAAATGTCCTAATTACTGTTTAATTCTTTACATATTTATATGTAAAGAATTTTTTTCAATTTCTTAACTGAATGTTTGCCATGGGTTTGGGATAGTCTAAGTAATATTTAATCAAAAGTCAAAACATAAATTTCTACAACAGACAGGATAGCCAACACCTCTTTTTCTGTGCTGGAACTGACTCCAGAAAACATTTTTTCCCCCATCTAAATGACTAGTATTGGCTGACAAGTTAAAATTTCAGTACAATTGTTTTTCAGGGTCTAATGTTAGCTTGAAATAGTTTTTCTTCAGCAGCTTGAACAGCTGTATTTTCATTCAGTAGTATATTCCCACAAAAACAGAACAATAGTTTAAATTACACTAGCTACTTCACTGCTGAACGACTTTGCCAAGTAAAAGCCCTGCTTGTTCAAAAATATAGAAGAGATGTAGCCATTTCTTGTGTTTAAAATTTTCAGCTTCCTTAACCTAGAAAAAGCTCTAAGGTTCCCCTCAGGACAACTTCCATGTGCAGTTATGCTTTGCCATCACATAATTTTGGAAAGCTGTAGAATGTGTAATAAGGTCAATAAATTTGAATCTCATGTTTAAATTAAGATTTTTTTTTAGCTTAATATGTAATTTGATAGTAGTCTGTGTGTATTTGATAGTAGTCTGTGCGTATTTGTTGTTATTCAAAAGTATCAATTTATCAGTGCTCTTTAGAATTTATCAGCAAATAATTATTTCTTGTTGCATAACCTAATCTGAATCCAAAGGTCAATCAAAAATTTCCCATGAACTTGAACATTGTGCTTTTTAGCTATGTTTAGAAACCTCACTGGACCCCTTACTATTAGGACAAGCAATGGAATTTAGAAATCAAATATAACACATGGATGATATTGCATAAAACTACTCCAGGAAACCAGCAAAATGAATTCTCTAAACGTGAATTTCTCCAAACAGTTTTCTTTTTGCAAGTTTTTATGGCTAATTTGTCAGAGAATGGATATTTAAATTAACTGCTTTCACTACTTCCAAGTTTTCTGGATCATTATTAATTATACTTATGTCTCACTTGTTGTGTAGGGAAAACCTCTCCAAGGTAGCACTTTAAATGATGCCAATTTTAATACACGCTTACAAATTATGTGAAAACAGGGCTTCAACAATTTCTTTTTCTCAAGTGCAAATTTAGAAGCCACAATCCAAATGTTTTACATAGACCTGTGCCATCAAAGCGTCTTTATAAACTTATTTGTTATAGCAAAATGCTGCATTTTGAGTCATGTATAATCAAAAAAACCCTTGTATTTCTGAAGTGGTCTAAGATGTAGTTTATTGAACATCTTAGAATAAAAAACCAGCAAGTTGTGTAAGAACACTTAATCCAAATTGTACTAACAGCATCACACAATGGCAGCTATCTCTGCACAGTACATGTTTGATTTTCTCTAAACTGCAGTACAGTATGGAAGAAGCAAAGATCCCAGACTGATCACACTTCCCCCACCCAGGAACTAAGAGATCTGTAAAAGCGTGTACTTTCCTAAGACACTAGGCCATAACAACATTACTATTTAAGAGATTTTTGTTAAGAATTTGTAATTCAGTTTGGCTCTGGATGTGACCTTGGATCTGAATTCCGCTCTTTAATATGCAGTTGCCATTATGTCCAAATCTGCCTCCTCTGGCTGGTCACATGGTTTACTTCCAATAGTACCTTATGCTGTGAATCAGCATCTCAAATTACCAGTGAGGGAAAACCATGCTATAAGGGTTCTCTTCTCCTATGGATTTTTCTCTGTTATCATTATTACTACTGGTATTTATTTAAGGCTACATCAGTTTACCATGTGTGTCATACCAAGCAGCAGAGTGTAAACTGATTGGAAAGATTAGATTTCATTCATTGCAAGCAGGGATATTACTCTGCAGACACACTAGCAATTGTGTTTTCTAGCCAATTTTTGTTCCAAACTCATTTTAGGGAACATTAAAGCATATGGCAATTTGAGATATATGTGTACCTTTCTTACATTTGAAATAAAATTCTCCAGGGAAGAAAAACTAATGCACTACCTCATTTTAAAAACTATAGGGGGAAATCTCAGTGACAGCTTCAAATAGAAATTATTTTTTCAAGTTCCCTTTAGTTATGGGTGCAACTATTAGCTTTGTCAGTATCCAGTTCTGCCTTGTATCCAGTATGGCAAAAAGCTGAGTAAAACTGCAATACTTCTAATAAAATACAAAGCTTCTAGAAAAACTGGTGAGATACACATTACATGGGTGGTCTGCAAGATGGGTAGGAAACTGGCTGACAGGTCATGGTGGTCAATGTTCAGCATCTTCATAAATGATCTGGAGGATGGAATTGACAGCACTGTCACCATGTTTGGCGATAGCACCAAACTGGGTGGTGAGGTGGAAAGAACAGAAGGAAAATCCATCTTAGAGAGAAACCTGGACAGGCTGGAAGAGTGGGCTAGCAAGAATATTAACACACAGAAGGGCAAAGTCCTACATCTGACACAAAATAAGCAAATAGCTGAATTAGCAAATAGCTAATTACAGAGGAGCAGACCTGCTGCAAATGACCTGGGGGTCCTGGTGAGCAACAAGTTGAATGTGGGTCAGCAGCGTGCCACTGCAGCAATGAAGGTAAACATCCTGGGCTGCATCTGCAGGGCATTACTAGCTGAGATAGAAATGCAATCATCCCACTCTGCTCAGTGCTTGTCAGGTTGCACTTGGAGTACTGTGTCCAGCTATGGTCCCCATAATTAAAGAATGAATGGACAGAATGGAAAGGGTCCAGAAGAGAGCCAAGATGATGATCAAAGAACCTAACCCGTGGGGAAAGATTGAAGGAGTTTGGTCTTTAATCCCTGGGGAGAAGGCTCTGGGGGAACTCATCACAATATTCCAGTTTTTAAAGGGTAGCTACAAGGAGGATGGAGGAACTCTTCACAAGGAGCCACATGGAGAAGACAAGGAGCAAAAGCTAAAAATTGAATGGGATATAGGTTTCACCCTTGCTTTTTTTTTTTTTTTTTTGCCTAATTTGCCCTAAACCAGAACAACCCTGATATAAGAAAAAAGAAATTTAGCGTGTGAGCAACCAAGCACTGGAATAGTGCAGAGTCCCCACCACTGGAGATTTCAAGATACAATTGAACATTGCATGCTTTTCTCCATGGGTAATTACTTCCCAGTATTTGGAAGATCTGCAATTTTTTAGAAGTCATCTCTTTTTGACTTTTACTTAACACCCTTTTGTATGCATATAAAGGTATACTCAGAGGTAAAATGTGCAAGGTCTGCTATATTATCCCTGTACATTTTGATAATGGGTGTTACCTAAATTCATGTTCTGAATTTATGCAGAAATACAAAATCAACAAACTCTGTGTTAACCTATCATTTTTTCATAACAAACGACAGAATCATAGACATGTAACAGTCACACTAATAAGTCCCACCTTTTTCACACAGTTTCCAGAAAGACAACTGAAAATGCAAAAAGGACCATGTACTGGAAAGTATCTTAGCATAGATAGAAACATCAGGTAGATCCAGTGTACTCTAAACTTCTCAAAATTAAAAAAAACCCCTACATATTAATATAGTAAAAAAATTGTCAAACATGATAGACTGGCCAGCGTTGTTAGAAATTTTACTTTTATATCCCACCTACAAGACAGCTTTGCTATTTTCTTAAGAGTAACTGACAACACATTGTTTCTCTTAAAAAGAAACTTTTCCCAATATTTAATGTGAATAAAAGGAGTCTCACCATTTTGTAGACTATCCTCAAACAGTACTGGAAATACTCGAAGACACTTAACATACAGAAAGAGAAAATACTTTTGCTGATAATCTAAGTGGTTTTGAGAGTACATTTAGATACTGTGTTTTCTGTCCAGTAGTGAAGACAAAAGTTACTCATTTGCTTGACTTACAAATATGGATAAGTGCTAAAACTCGTATTGTACTGTATGTAAATATTAATCAAAGACCATCATGCAGCCAACATGAAATCTTTTCTATTGGTACCTAATTATGATTCACCTTCCGGTTTTATTCTTTAAGGAAAAAGCATCTGTGCACCTGGTTTTCCACAATTCATTACTATGGAAGTAGGTCTGTGAATATTTCAAGGTTTTAAGGAAATACTTTCAGGTTGAAAAGTCTTGAAAAAGAATTTTTTACTATGTTCATTACTCTTTTGAAGTAAAAAAAAAATAAAATTGAAGTCAAATTATTTTTTTTCTTTCATTTTTTAAATTTATTGTTGTTCTTTTACTCTACTTGCCATAAGGATCCCTCATTAAGGCTATTCACAGAGTACAGTGTTAGTCAGCTGGGCTAATGAAATCCTGAAGTAATTGTAAGTTGTTTGTACTGACTGTGACCAGGATCAGCAAAATTTGCACCTAAGTTATCTCACAAGACTCATTTAGGAAATCTGTGGCACAGTTAAGGGGAGACTGTGAAAGCTGCTAACCTCACAGAAATGTCCCTTGCGTGTAGCCCTGCCAGGGTATACAGCCAGAGGGGTCAAGCTATATCACTTTTTACTAATTAACATTTGAATAGAGCTTTGGAAGTACAAAGTGCTTCTCAAGTGCTATAATTATAATTTCCCTATATAGCAGCATAATTTAATTGCAAGGCATGAAGTAAGGAAGTAATATTGACCAAACACTTAGCACTTGGTTATAGAAATTATTGCTGGAGATTATAAAATAAATTGGATTTCAGGTGAAGCCTGCTGCTTTATTGTGTATTTTTCAAAGTTTGGCTGTCTCTAGATTACAGACTGAGAAATCTATATATCACCTCCAGCAAATAGACAAACCATGTTTTATGAATCTCAGTGACTGTTACAAATGAACATGTTGCTCAGCAACCAGGTGAGTGGACTTGTGATGGTAACTCTTGTTGTGACTTTTTCTTCACTTCAGTGTATTATCCCTTCTTTTCCACCCATTTTGAACACATTCTTCCATACTGCTCTATTTTTATGCATGGAAGAGATGCAAGACATTTTTGTCTGAGAAAAATTATGTGGTCACTGAATTCTCACAATTCTGATGTTTCCTAATTATCCGCACTGCTGTGGTGATTGTAACCAAGGACAGTCAAAGATTTTGAAGGGTAGTCTTGGAGGCCAGTGTGTTAGGAGGGTTCTCCAAAATTTCCTTGGGTAAACTGCCCATGACTGTCCAAATGAATCTGCATGGGATGTTATTGAGAAGATGGCGCTTCAGGCAGCTGAGGCAGCCTGCCACCTTTCCTGACTTCTACAAAGTCTGGAATACAGTATTTCTATATAACGTATACTATTCCCTCCCATTTCTTCACCATTGCCTTATATTGTCTGGTTTGCATTAGTAATAACTTGGGTCAGTGCATGGCTGCATCTCCCAGGGGTTGTCATATATTTTATATATCTTCATTTTCTGTTTTATGATCCACATACAAAAAAAAAAATTAAAAGTGCAATGAAGTGCTTCTTTTTAACAAGATGCTAATTAAATTCTGTAATATTTGGAGTTTCTGATGATCCTTGTGCTTTCTAAGACAGTTACTCTTTCAGAGGCATCACTTATTCTGACAATCTGTGATGTGTTCTTCTATAAGCTTTTCAAGATGGAAGACTGGTTTAAGAAAAAATGCCATTGAGAACATTATTAAAATATATATATGTTGATAAAAGTATAACGTTTAAAATATTTAAAGGAATATCTGAAACAAAAGAGTTAATAAAATACCATTCTCTGGTGTAAACATTTAGATGAAGTCTGAATTAAATCTTTTCTACCATGAACTTTTCTTGTTCTGCTGTTCTTGTTCTGTTCTGATATTGAACATCAACATTTCTTTTTCTAATTAAATCCTGAGGACTGACATTTTGAAAAGAAAGTATACAGCTTGAGTGAAAAATTGATTGAGAGCAGCCCTGTGGAGAAGGACTTGGGGTGATGGTTGATGAAAACTCCACGTGAGCCATCAGTGTGTGCTCACAGCCCAGAAGGCCAACCCTGGGCTGCACCAAAGGGAGCATGGCCAGCAGGCCAAGGGAGGGGATTCTCCCCCCTACCCTGCTCTGGTGAGAATCCACTTGCAGTGCTGTGTATAGGTCAAGTGTTCCCAGAGTATAAAGAACATGGAACTGTTGCAGCAAGTCCAGGGAGGGGCAAGACATGGATAAAAGGACTGAAGCACCTCCCCTGTGAAGACAGGCTGAAAAAGTTGGGAGTCAGTCTCTCAGTCTGGAGAAAAGGTTGCATAGAGACCTCACAGCAACAGTCCAATATCTGAAGTGGGTGTACCAGAAAGCCAGAGAGCGCCTCTTCACCAGGGACTGTAGTGATAAGACAAGGGGGAATGGCACTAGATTAAAAGAGTAAAGATTTAAATTAGATATCAGGAAGACATTTTTACTGCAAAGATAGTGAGACACTAGAACTGATCAGGTTACCCAGAGCAGCTGTGGGTGCCCCATCCCTGGCAGTGTTCAAGGCCAGGCTGGATGAAGCATTGAGCAACCTGGAACAGTGGAAGGTGTCCCTGCCCATGGCAGAGGGGTTGGAGCTAGATAATCTTTAAGGTCCCTTCCAAACCCAACCATTCTATGATTCTATTACCTTCCTTGTTGCAGGAATAACTGGTATTTGCTGACAAGCTCATGCACCCAGGTTAAATATTGATGTATATCAAACTATAGTTTGGTTCTGAAAACACTGCTGATCTACAGACAATACCAGATCTCCAGAGGTATGTTGTTAGATTCTGGAATCCCTAAGAATAAATCTATACTATATGTAAATCCGTGTATGTAAAGCAGTGTTAGGAAATACAAGGGGTTAAGCTGCAGGTGAACAAGGTTAAATTCAGTAACAGAATAGTCACTCCCAAACATCATCATCAACTTCCAAAATATCGTTTGATTGTTGCCAGGCTTCACATGTAAGATTATAAAAGAAATACATATATATATGCATACATCTCTCTCTCTCTGTCTCTCCTCCTTCCTGCCCTCCCCTCAAAAAATTGATGGGAGGCTCCTGAAGAGACTCAGTCCCTTAATTTGAGGAACTGTCCTGTAGGGAATGCCAAGAGGACTAAGGTAACTTAAATGGTGATATAATCTTGATCAGTGTGCTTCTTGTTTTATGCACAGAAATCAGAGTGCTTATAAAAAAGAACTCTGGCTAACAAATGTTTCCTGTTCTTCACCCCATTATGACCCAAACCACCCTTCCCCTTGTTTCAGATGTAAACAGAAGACTTTATTCTAAGGAAAGAAGTCACTCAATACTAATTGTTATTGTTATGCAAATCAATAACATTTTGGAGAATTCAAATAAACACCTAAATGATCATGCTGTGTCTTAAATATTTAAAAGAAAATGTCTCGTGCTATGTTTCCAAATAGCACAACAGGGCTGGGGGTGGAATCCAGAAACCACTGCCATCCCAGTTTAGATGTCCAATTCTTTGAGGCTTATAATCTTTTATTAGGAATTCTAAAACATATGCTGAACACTCTGTGAGGAGGGGAAACACTGCAATTAAACAGCAGCTCACAAAGGAGATTGCAATTTTTGAGGCTTCAAGGAGGCAAGAGAGGTCTTGGCAATATTCTCACTGCAATCATTGCATTTGATGTGGGAGAAGGTAGCAGTGGCAAAGAGAACAGTAAGTTAACAATATAAGAGGAATGCTAAGCTACTACATATCACATTCCATAGCAGTAAAGACTGACATTCTTGAAGCTTCCCCTCCTGGGACTTACTGATGTGCACATGCACACCCACTGTAAATTCATAGACTTCATGTGCTTTTAATAAGATTATACCTTTCATTACATTTATATGCAGATTTCTACTCCTCTTTCATGGCTCATTGTAGCTGAACTTCAGGGCTTAATAGTATATTTGCAGACACTTCTAAATGCCTACATGATTCCCTCTAAAAGCTAGGCTTTTCTCTTCAGAAAGAACATAACCTTTCCTATTTCCAGTTTTATTGTGACTATAAAGTTAATTTCATTTAATGAAATTTTACAGCTAGAGTTAGTCACCATGACTACTGCCATGTGGCTTTACTTCCAGCCTTTTACCCTGCCTTGCTCCTGTCTCTTTAATAGAGAACTCCTGTTTTGCTAGGCTGCTAATATAGTCTAGTGATGAGAGAGGAAGAGACCTTTGGAAAGGTTTTGCCATCCACATGCAGACTGCAGCTCCCACAGTGTTTACTGCTTTTACAAGGGACAGTAATCTTTCCCACATTTGGTGTGCCAATAATGAAGGCTTTATTAACACCCCACCTTCTTTATAGACTTCATAGAAGCAGATGGCTCCATCTGCTTAAATATTTGAAAAGTTACTCATAAAGTAACATTTACAAACATGCTCATGAGTACATCTGGAAGGAATACTATGGATGCAACACTGTCACACATTACTATAATAAAGCAGTGGAAATAGTCCTTCTATATTGTTATTCTCCTTGGTGAAAGGTAGATTCATAAGAACAAAATGGCTAAATTTGGGTGCCTAAGCAAGATGTGAGTATTTGTAAATTCTGCCACAGCAGTCTTTTACACCACACCCAAGCCCTGATTGAATCTGTGATACATTTAAGAGGTTTGCTCACAGTGTCCTTGATTATTTGGCTATGTGGGCAAAGCTCTGAGCCACTTGAGGAGTATTGCAGTAAGAAGTTGCATATTCAAGGCAAAAAGAGTTATTTGTGTGTCTTTTTTATGGGGTAGAAGTGTCAGCTAGACACCTTTGAAAGAAGATTGCAAATAATCCTCTTTAAGACAAGCTTAATGGCTGTAGAAGTGGTATTTCTAAACACACTTTCATGATTTTGTATGAGGTATGAAACCTGCTAGTATATACAGATCCATTCTTGGATGTCTGACTTGTCCCATGGTTTTCCTTTAAGCCTCTACAGACCTGAGAGATATTTGTCATGCTCTTAACCCCGGACATTTATAATGATCTGCTGTGTTTAACCTGGCAGGCAGCTAAACACCACACAGTTGTTTGCTCACTCTCCTCCAGTGGGATAGGAGAGACAATCAGAAAAAGGGTTAAACTCATGGGTTAAGATGAATACAGTTTAATAGGGCAGAAAAAGAAGGGGAAATAGTGACAATGATGAAGAACATACAAAACAAGTGGTGCATTATGAAATTGCCTGCCATCCTCTGACTAATGCAAAGCCAGCTCCAAGCAGCAGACCACTACACACCCTATCCAACTCCTCACAGTTTTATTTTTCAGCCTGACACCATGTGAAACAACTCAGGTCAGCTGGGCTTAGCTCTCCTGGCTGTGTCTTCTCCCAGCTTCTTGTGACCCTCACCTTCCTCAGTGCCAGGGCAGTTTGAGAAGGCCTTGACTTAGTGTAAGCACTGCTTAGCAACAAGTAAAACATCAGTACATTATCAACATTACTCTCATACTTAATCCAAACTACAGCAATGTACAGCTACTAGGAAGAAAGCTATTCCTGGCAAAAACAGGATATGGTCCTTGAGACCTCACAAAGCTTTTCTGTGTATGTCATACTGCAGTTAAACCACTTGACTTTCATAGTTTTGTTGAATCTTTTCAGTTGGAAAAGAACTTTAAGATCATTGAGCACAACTGTTAACCAAGCACTGCCAAGTATACCTCCAAGGATGGTGACTCAACCACTTCCCTGGGCAGCCTGTTTCAATTTGGACCTTCACTCCAAATTGGGCTGAATGTCTCAAAATCTATTTCAGCACTGCTCTCTGGAAAACCACATGTATTACAAAAAGGCAAAAATAAATATTTAGATCTCCTCCTGGAGCACAGAAAAATTTAGGAAGTAAAAGTGATAAAGATAGTGTTATTTTTTTTTTTTCTCAGAAAGTAAAAAACCACACTGGAATTAATAGCCATTTTTTGTGATTTTCTCTCATTTCAAATCAGAAAGTGTTGTTGAGATGGATTTTTCACGCCTAGTCGGGCACAAATCTGGCAGGTTGGTTCTGTTGCAGAAGCCTGTAGCAGAAAGAGATCATGTATGCTGTATTTCTGATCCTGGCAAGACATCTGCATCTTCATGGACATTCTGGCTTTAACAATAGAAACCAATCTTTTGTTCAAGACTCACAAGATGACTGCAGTTAGGAAGGCCTCTGAGGATTGTGTAATCCACCTCCCTGTTCAAAGCAATATCAGCTACAGCTGGTTGCTGAGGGCCTTGTCCAGTCAGGTTTTGAATATCTCAAGAGGATGCAGACTCCATAAACTCTCCAGACAATTCCTGTGCTTTACACCTATTATGGCTAAAACTCCCTGTATTTCAGTTTGTGCCCACTGTCTCTTTTTCTCTCAATTGTCACCAGTGAGAACAGCCTGACTGCATCTTCTTTACTGCCCTCTGCCAGATATTTTTAAATACGCCCTTGATTCTTCTCTTCTCCAGGGTGAACAGGCCCCTCACTCTTCCTACATCCAGTGCTCTAGCCCCTTAATCACCTTTGTGGCTTTTTCTGGACCTGCACTAGAATTTCCATGTCACTCTTGTGCTGGGAACTCAGGATCTGACCCAGTACTCCAGGTGTGGCCCACCAGTATCACACAGAGAGGAAAGATCACCTCCCTTGACCTCATCTGTGGTTTTAAGAAGCCTTGATATTGATCTATAAAACTTAAAAATATTTTTGATTTTGGATTTCAAAAATATTTCTTTCAGCCAGACTCTCAGTGATTTTCTTTCTTATTAGGAGGGAAGAATTATAGTTAGGGCAGATAGAAGTAAGAAAATCTATAATGGATAGACAAGGTTACATTTGTACTATGAATGCATTGCAAGTATTTATCTATGTTTTTACTTAGTAGCTGTGGAGCCATAGAGATAAGTATTCATTCCATCCCATATAATTCCTGAGGCTAAATATGTTGACTTTAGCAACATTTCTATGGTTACCTCCAAGACTAATTTTTTCCTCTTTAACTGATAATTAGGAAATAATAAGGCTTTATTTAATTTTCTTATTCTCATGTACTCAGTTTCTGACATTGCTTTTCATCATTTCATCAAAGAAAAATATGTGAGTTCTGATCCTGTGTAAGTACACACAACTCCTCTTGGGCTAGTGTCATCTCTTATTTCCAGTTGTTCAAAATAAGGTATCTCAGGAGTGACTGTGGGATCTCTGGGATATACCTGTAATCAGAACTTGGTCTATTGATTTGAGAAGCAGCTTTGTCCTTACATGTGAAAATTATATGATGTTTTAATTCTATCAAGTTTTAGAAGATAGAAGCTGTATATCCAGTTCAGCAAAGCATTTTAGCACATAATTAAGCATATCTCTTTGGTTCATCATTTGATTACATTATGTATTAAAGTGCTGGATTAAATTAATCAGGGAATTCTTGAAATGGGCCTGTCTCCACTTAAATACATAGTGTTTGTGTTACTAGTAGTAGTCTAAGAAAGAACAAAATAAAAGGTCTTCCTCACTGTTTTGCCCAGATGCACAAAATACTTATGCAAGAGTGATTTCTCTACATGTATGGTACATATATTTATCTTTTGAAAGTGTGAATAAATTTGAAACAAAATTGCCATTTGAGAACAATAAAAAATAAAGCATCATATTAAATTAGGTCTAGCAAAAGGAAGTGTAGTAATCAATATAACCTTATGGCAGGAAAATTTGATTTCATAAATCTGATATCTATTTTGATCAGATTACAGGATTGATAAAAGATAATGGAATTACTATTATTTATTCAGGCTTCTATCATTCTAAATGTTCATGCTAAATATTGCCAAATCATTGTAGCATATATCATGACATGAAACAATTTTGAAAATTACTTTTTCAAAGCTGAAGAACTCAGAAGTCTGGAAACCCATGGTTTACAAGACTCTCAGTCCTTGTGCAACAATGGGACAGGGTCAGATATCAGGTATAGCAAGTAATATTCAGGATTTGCCCTTTTAAACATGGATTTCTTGCCCTGATAGTAGTCCGAGGGTGGGAAATACAGTTTCATGCCCTGCCCACTATCACTTCTGCATCCATCTGGTGCAGAGCTGTAGAAGAAAGAAGTCACTGCAGAGTAAACACTTGAGATACGTGACCTACAAGGGTGGTTGGAAGTGAAATGGGGCTGTGAGGCAAAACAGGGTACATCATCATGTGAGTATCAGAATGAACACTTAAATTTGGCAAATCTGTGTTTGTTCTCATGTCTGCTCTCTTGTCTTTTAGTATGTTCTAATAAGTATTCCATAACAAATGGTAACACCAAGCAAACGGTAATACCAGATGACCAAGGAGCACATAAGGAGCAATCAGAGATATGTTTTCACTTTCACCTGGACAGAAAGTATTTTTTTCTGTAAAAGTTACAGAAAAGAAACTTTCTTTTTTAAAATCTCCCTTTTAACCAACCTTTGAAGGAGTATTCACTGAAGTGTGGCTAAATCAGGCTAGCACTGGAGACATGCCAGAAATCTTGTCATATCCCCATAAATCTTGCCCCTCTGGAATATGTCTTCTTGATTTGAAAGTGAGCCAAATCAGATTCTTTTACCCCTCTTCCTCTTTTCTTTCCTGGGAAATCTTGGCTGGGAACATGGATGCTCATACCCTGTAACATATAAGCATGACGTTTAGTGTGCCTAGGTGACAAAATTGCTGCTGTGCATCTGCAGCTTTGGCAGGGAAGATGTGGCCAGTCCTCTGGTGATCTCTGCAAGCATCCATCTCGCTGTCTGCATGCACCTGAGTCAGTCTGTGCCTCAGCCATGGGTCCAGCAGTCCAGCACACCTTGACTATTCATGCACAGTTGTCACTTCCCTGAGCTATCCAGAAATCCTGACAAGTGGTGAAGTTATTTTTCTGTACGCATTCTATTTCCAGATGGTAGCAACAACATATTTGGCACAAAATTACTGTACCTTGATCTCAGGGGACCGGAACAGGTCTTTCAGCTTAGTACTTTTGGGGCTAGGAGGAAATCTACTCCTGCTGACTAAAATTTTCTAGTTTTTTCCTTTACAATGAGATTGTCCTCCAATGCCTGGTGAATTTCACTGCTGTACTTCACAGTTTGGTGGCATTGAAATGGAAAATATTGGGAAGCCAGAGGTTGTGTTGCCACAGTAGTCAGCTAAAAATATTAGCACAGCCAAAAGAGGCACAATTCTAAAACAAAATGGATTTTCAGCACTATGAATATGGAATTTGAATATGGACCTGTTTAGGATGTCTTAATGTGATTTGAGTTGGATGAAATTACTTGAATATGGATGATATTCAGAGGACTGAAATCTGATTTTTGCACCATTTCTTTTATATAGTATGAATGTATTTCGAGTTTATCTGGTTTGGGTATTCTCTAGACTTAACCCTCTACTACCCCGACCTACTCTTTCAAGACGTTCTGGAAGCTTTTTATCAATATGTGTTGGAAACAGAAAAAAGTAGCAATCAGGTAAATTGCTGTTAAGTTCTTACCTTAAAAATGAGAGTTGGTTTAATTGTAATCAAATAAGAGAATGTACAGCAATTTCTAGTTGATGTATCATTAAGATGTTCATAAGACTTTTTGTGTGAAAAAAACGAAGCAAACTTTGATTTTAAATCATCATCAGCCAAAACCTCTCTATCTCCCCAATGCACACATTGACATGTACATGTGTCTTTGTGAGGTCATATTACATGATTCATCCTTCTCATATACAAGAAGATGTATTTCTGTTAGCATTTGTCACTGCTATGACCCAAACCCTTGAAAATGGTCAAATTTGGGCAGTGAGTTTGCTCTCCTAAACATTTAACCAATTCCTTCTGCCATTCCCATTTCTTTAATGTATTCTGTAATTTGCAACATTTGAAAAAGATACTGAAGTTAATGAGAAGAAAGCATGAACTACCTGCATAATATCAGCAGGTTATCAAACAGCATTATCAGTCACACAAAAATTCAATCAGACACTTAAGACTAAAGAATTTTTGTTTAATTACATGGATTTTTTGCATGCAATTGTACTCTAATCTCATGAAAATTTATCCCCTGAGCCAAGCATACCTAAATATTGAGGATCATTTTTCAGAATGGCGATGAAAGTAAAAAAAAAAAAAAGTCTAATTAAATGCTATCATAGATTATTAGTAGGTATAATAATCCTTCTCTAAAACAGAGTCAAAGTCAGAACACAGAACATAATTTAGCACTGTTTTCTCTGAAATTGTACCCTCAGATTATTTCATCATATTATGTGCTAAAATGATGCTAGACTTAACAGGTAATGAAGCAGAGATTCCAGATTTGCAAAATGAAGCTATACTTTAGCCCCAATATACTTGCAAAGGATAAAACTCTTCCTGTACAAATAAAATTATTACATTTCAAATCATTAAAGATAATGTATTTTTATTCTCATTTGGATCTTACTGTTTGCAACAAAATGTACTTCCCCTTCTTGTCACATATAAAACCAAATAGTTTGTAAAAGGACTGCATCACAATTTTTGTGAATTTTGTCAGTATTCTTGACCTCACATGTTCAGCCTTGGAGAAAAATAAAAAACTTTCATCCTAGTTTGTATTAGAGAAATCTGAGAGATTTCAGTAAGTGAAACTCTTTGAGGACCACTCCAATGCTTATGCTTTTCTTCTCTCAATTTAACAAAGAAACATAGCAGGCAACATGATATTTCTGTACTGGTATAGAGATCCCTCAAAGAAGTCAAGGGTCTGACTATCAAGTATGCTAATCTTATTAAATAAAATTACATCCTGCAATAGTTTGATGTGTCTCCCTGTAAAGCAGTTTATCATAAATGTGAAATTAGCTGTTTCTTTAAATACAAAGAGAGACGTATTCAACATATTTGAAACAGCAAAATCTGTACAGAATCTAAATATAATACCCACTATGAAGTGAGGATTTGCTAACAGGTAGCAAGGATATAGTTATTCCTCTTCTAATTATATTCTGTGCTATTCAAAGAAGAAATTTAACATCAGTTGATTATGTCTGAACCAGACTAAAGAGAACTTGATTAGTCTTAGAAGCGTTCATATTTTCAATAGTCAAAATCAGTTTTTGAATCTTACTGTTTAGTCACTGAAAGGAAGGAACTGGCAAAGGAGAATCTCAGCTTTTTTTGTGGAAGTGTGAATCTATGATCTTTCTCCTTAACAAAGCAGCCTGGGAAAAAGTAATGAACTGTCTCAGATCATAGTGTGGCTGAAGTATTATTTTTCCCAACTGCAGATTCCCTTTACAACTCCCTAAGTGTCTCTTCTGCAATGAAAGAAAAACATATCTCCAGATCACTGAGTTAGGAGGAGACCTAACAGGTTATACTTCCGGAGGGCTGACACACTCAGTTGTGCACAGGGATTGTGAGAAAGTTCCTGACCTGTGATAGTCCCTCCTTCATAAACCTTCTTGTAGCTTTGAGGAAAATTAAGTCTGTCTAAGTGACCTTCAACTTTGTCTTAGTACAAGCTTTATTTCTGCACAGGAAAGCAAGACAGGCATCTCAAGGAATTTTACAGGTTACTGCTGCATATATAAATTTATGTAGTATTTAAACTCATATGAAATGGATCAAGAACTGTGTTCTGACCCTGAAGTCCACTGTTATGTCATAGCTCCATCTCTGAAGTTACAAGTGCTTTTCCTCTGAAATAAGGTCCTCATTTTACATCACCTGACATAGTTCCTAATCCATTTAATTCCAAAGGTTATTGGTCTACACTAACCTCCAAAAAATGCCTGGGTTTTGCCTGGGCAAGTCCTGGTCAACATAGTTCAAAACTGTGCCTAGGATCACAGTAACAGTTTGCACAATCTTCAGACAGTGTTCAAGCCTAATAAGTTAGCCCTGTTTAGTTTATCAGTAAAGAAAAACATGAAAAGAGTAATTTATAATGGAAGTTTCCTTTGAAAATATTTGGTCTAATCTGGAACTGATTCCTAAAGGTGAATTGTTGCAAAGGCTGGTTGAGAGCTTGACAAGCTGCAAAACAATTATCGCAGAAAATCCTTTTATTGCCTTGTTATCAAACTGTCTCAAAGGGGACCACAGTTTTCCCAAAGTGCCAGAAAGAAAATCTCATTCATTAGTTACCATGAGGTTACTCATCCACATAAATTCTTGTCTATAAACTGGTTATCATTCATCAGTCAACAACTTAAGATGTCCCCAATAGTCTCATACTAAGTGTCTCAGCTGGAAGCTTGGGAGAAAATTCTCCTCATCCTTAACATGCCATATAAAGTGAAGTAACCAGAGTTAAAATACAGTGGCACTGAACCTGCAGCAGAATTTTTTCTCCCCTCAAAAAATATATCTGTACTTCCAAATTTTTTATGCATAGCTACTGCTGTGATTCCTATAGACAGGACTCCACTGTGTCTGAAGGATTATAGCATATCTGAAGAATATCCAAGACTTGAAAGTCTCTCATTATAAGTGTGCTGTCCTTCATATTTGATCAATAATCTGATAAAGCAGAAAGCCAGCCACCTGCCCTTGTTGAGAAGTCCTTTTTTTGGGGATGGTATAAAGACTGTGTGAAGCAGCACACCAAATTTCTGCAGCGGTACCCTCTGTTACACTCAAAGGAATACCAGGGAATATAGCTACCATTATTTGCCTTAGTTAAGCATGCACTTTCTGAATATATTATTGTGAAGCTACCTTTTGAACTTTTCCTCCAAGGATTCTTTGGAGAATAAGTCTTCCAAAATTCGGTTCTCTGTCTTTATCCCTTGTGTTTTTCCAGATCTGGACCACAAACCTAAATACAACTAGAAATTCTTTGGAGAACTCCTGACAAGTATCCATTCAACAGTGTTTGATAAATGCAACCTCTTTAAACCTGTACTCAATAAATCCCACTGCAAATATCAGGTTATTTTTTTCATCCTCTGAACAGGTATCCTCCTAGGCCTTAAAAATACTGCAGAAATATTTTACATGATTCATGTGTCACACTGGGTTTCCGTAGGATTAATTTGTAGGAGGTGAAATTGCAGCCCTTCTTTGAGCTAGAGGTCATTTCATATAAAAAACTTATAGCACCAGGCCCAGATATGAGGGCTGCACAATTTTTATGTTTAATGAATACACTAGATTCCACTAGAGCTCAGTGGAAAGAAAGATTTTGCACTGATTTCAAAAGTGATTGCAGCTCTGTGTGTTAGGTCACATAAATAACTGTGCTCTTCCTAAAATATGGCACATCTCTGGCTAAGTGCATCATCCCTTATTTGGGCACAGCATTCTGGCACCATCCTTTGGTACCATATGCAGCTCTGAGCTACGTCATGCAGTTTTCTAGTGCTAATGAATCTTAGGTCAGAACCTTGTGGATGCAATTCCTCTCAGTCTCTCAGGTCCACAGATACTTCTCCTACAGACATGATTTCTTTCGTATCCCAGCTTTAACTTCCAGGACTAGAAATTCCAGGAAGTATAAAGAGACCTAAACTGGCAACGGTCAAGTAATTCCAGATGCAGTGGGCAGTGTCAGGTTTATGAGGGAAAAAGCCCTGCTGATAGGCTTGTGTTTATTCTCTCCATACTTAGGCCTCACAACCCAAATTTATAACTATTCTCAGCAAGTGGAGGGCCAGGTGGGCTTTACATATAGGACCAATATATCTTCCCAGGCACTACAGAAGAAGCACAGCCAACCACAGAGCCAACATTCTAGCCAGATATTGGGATCAATATTAATTTCTGAGCATTTCAGACCCATTTTAGGCTTTAATCCTGGCACCTTTTCTCCATTCTGAGGGTAGAAGTCTCAATAATCGTCATAAACCTTGGACCTGATGCTTCAGCTTACTGAGATCCTACTTCCCCATACATCCCCCTTCAGAAATCCCATCACAGCTGTTTTGAGCTTTGTAATTGACCCAGTCTGGCAGCACAACAGGAGGAAAGACTTAGAAAAAGGTTTCTGAATTACAGTCACTGTTGGTTTTAAAAGCTCTGTGTGCCCATAAGTCTTTGAAATGATGCAGCCTTGACTTGTACCCTGTGGTAGGTCTCACCTCTTCTAACAGTCTAAAGAAGAAGCTGATTTTTCTGACAATGGAAATTTTTGCCTCATCCTTCCCTTTCAGAGATTTCTTTCACAACCCACTAGACAGTTCACAGAGAGCATCTGCTCTCTGACATGCACCAACAGACACCTTTTTGGAAGTCTCCAGTCTCTTTAGCTGAGTTTATGTAGAGCCAGTAAAATGAGTATAGCACAGGCATTGGTTATTGAGAGACATTCAAGAACAAGAGTCAGTCTTAGCTTTCTCATTAAGATTTTCCTACACTCTTTCTCTTGAAAGTTATGTTGGAAAATAAAAATCTGGTCATGTCACAGCTGGTATACTTCTGCAATACAATGTATCACAGGAAAATAGAACATAAAATGGAGAATAAAGCAAAAGGAAGCCTTAACTTTATACAGTTGTTTGCCAAATCTTATATGGAACTTGTGCATTTATTTTCTTTCTTTGACCACAGATAATCCACTCTGGGTTGTCTAAAGGCATATACTGTGTGGTCTCAGCTGCTGTGCACTCTTTCTATTTCTACCATCTACAGAGCATTACAGTAGCCAGCAAATTACAACAAGCAATAATTATCCTGTTAAGAGAGCTTTCAAGTATTTAGGACTTTTCCATAAAGAAAAAAGAGATGCAAGTGAGACCTTTATATCTCTTTAAAGTACTGTGAGGGAAATAGAGATTCAAGGATGGCATTTCACAACTGGAGAAGTCAGAACTACTTGTAACATAGAAAAAAAAAAGATAATGTTTTCTTTCTCTTGCTTTAAAACAGGTATTTGCCATACTTGTGAAAAAAAACCCTTCCATTAAATTCAAAGCAGTTATATGCTGTTTCTCTTCTAGGATGCACCAGGGAACCACCAAGCAGTCCCTCTGATTAGAACAGGACTATGAAAATGAGAGTAGGGACTTTATTTAGTGTCTTAAACATGCAGGTAGGGATATATAGGAGCTCAAATGAGGAAAATACTGATTTAGGTAACTACTGGCTAAGGAGCAGTTAGACCTCTTAATGGTCATGTGGTGTGTAAGGAAGGCATATAGAATGGAGCTGTTTACCTTAGAAGTCTTTTTAATATTCTGAAGACCTAAGGTATTTTTGAAAAGTATGTGTTCAGTCTGGTGAGCAATTATTTTTGTAGATATTGAGTGGCTTGTGATGATCAGAAGCAGGGCAGAATAAACTCAGAAATTGCATCTCTATGGTCATGGTGCTCATAGTTTCTCTGGGAGTGTTCCTTTTAACAAAACCATGAATACAAGTACTGGAGAGGGAGAATAGTCTCCAGAGAGCTTCCTTGCACAGAAGAGTTAAAAATACACTAAATAACTTCTATAAACAATATAAGGGCTATCAAAAATCTAGATGAAGCCTATTTAAAATTGTGATCAGCCCATTGACCTACTTGAGGTTATATTTAAATGAGAACTGCAGTAAAAAGCTGTCTTGGGATACATGTTTGGAGCTCTTTTTCTTCACTCCCGAAGATGAACAAAAATCTTCAGAGATTAAAGTAAATGTATTTTGGATCACTTAAAGCAGTATTTTAGTTTCCAAATGTCTTTCTTAATTTTTTAACCCTATTAATATTTTAAAAGAACAGGTTTTTAAATACGTGATTTTTTTTGATAGCAACACCAAAAACTTTTGCAAACAGATTAATTGCAATAGCTTATCTTTCCCTATAACATTTCAGTTCAAGTTGGTCAGCAGGTATTTTGTTTTATTTTAGTTGTTTATTTATTTTACAAAAAGAGGCTTCTGTCAAATCAGCAACCTTTCCAACTGACCAACCCAATTACAATTAGTAGCCGCCTTATACAACTTAAGCTGATATTGTTCCTAGATGTGCATCCATTGGACCTGGAGTCCTTGGTAATCCTGTCCCTGGTAATGGGAGTCTTAATTTGTTCTACTTGGATTACTGCCCTTAAATAGATATAAAGTTGCAATTTTTTCATCTTCTAGGAAAAGGTATTTTTATTTTTATTGTCTATTACCTGCATTAAGCATGCACTCTCACTTTTTCAGAGAAAGTGTGTAAATAACTTAATGTGTTGTCTTAATAACTAATGTGATTGCCAAGATCTGATATATCTTGCAAAAGTATATCTTCTGTAATGGTATGAGCACAATTCTCAAAGGCTGGTTTGCAAATTGATTTTAGTAAACAAAAAGTAAAAATGTTTTCATTTTATTTTCAGATATTACGCACTTGCTACCAGTAAAAGAGATCTGAGTTTGTTGTATGTTATCTATGTTATTCCCTCAGTTTATGCTGTGCTTTTTAACTTATTTCTCCAGTTTCTGCTAACCAGTATTGCTGCTCTTTTCTTTTCCACCTGCATTTTGTGTTGTACTCTGATGCCTGATGTGGTACTTTGTTCTGCTTTTATAACTAATGCTTAATCAATTTATCTTCTTTACTTCACTTATAATCAGTGTGACAGACTGACTTGGCACCCTGATTTGTTTATAAACTTTCAAACTTTTAATTAGAATCACATAGCAAAATGGTTCAAAAACAATTTGCAGAGCCAAAATATGCAAACTGAGTGTGACCTCTACGGATATATTAGCAAACAAGGATGATATTCAATTATTTTTTGTATGAGACAAGTTTTTGTTACGGTTTGAGGTCTGAACCAAACTCAGTCTTATCAGTTCTTGTGCAGGATAAGCAAGAGGGATTCCTTGCTGCTGGGGGAAGTAGATAAAATTTATTGTTATATTACACAGGACTTAGTTTTTTGCACTTGCTTTCCCTGATAAAGAAACTTTCACATAATGTGACTCTAGGCCTCTGTGATCTGTGTTGTATTGGAGTACTAAATACTTTCATCTAAAGACAGAAATTAGCCAGTAGGCATGGTGTTTGAGGTGAAAGCAGGTGTTTTCCAAAAGCTAAATCTGGAAATCAGCTTGCACTTATGAAAATATTAATATGCTGATATTAATATAGTTACACATGTTTGGATACATGTTAGAAATACAGCAAAAGAGAGGTGAGAAAAAGATTAAAGCATTAATCTGAAGATTCAATTAACCTAGCAAAACCAGCAGATATCCTAAAGCTTGAAGATAGGCTTTCTTTATTATCTCAATCAAGAGTTTTAGAGTCTGAATTTCACCTTTGTGTCTCTCTGTGTTTGTCTTACATTATTCTTTATAGCTATACAGAACTTTCAACTCTAAAAATAGCTAGAAATGCTATTCCCCTGTTTTTAAAGCCATATGTTTAGGATCTTGGTTCTCATTCTTATGTTAAAATTACTAAATTCCAGATCACATTGATTGATTACAGCTTCTGAGTCCAGTCTGAAGTGCCTCTGTACATGAAATCTTCCACTGCTACAGCATTCTCTGTTGTATTGTGCCTGTCAGGTTGTTGGCAACCCTCTTGTCATAATCTCTAGATGAATATGTCCTGGCCATGGCAGAGAAGTTGGACTAGATGACATTTAAACATCCCTTCCAACCCAAATTGTTCTATGATTCTAAGAAGTGATCAAGCATTTTGACATTTCTTAAAATGGTGACTTTTAAGAGATGGCCAAACTAGTTAATAGTTTTTGGTAATGCAAGTTTGTTAGTGCCCAACAGAAGGTTACTTTTATAAAATTAAGATAAGTAATATCAAGGGAATCTGTACTGTGTCCAGCAGCTGATACAAACAAACAAACAATAAACAAAGAAACCCCCAAAATCTGCCCTTCCCTCACTCATGATTTCTTCCTTCATCTAAACAAAGTATAACTAAATTTGATTAAAGGAATCCACTTCTTGCTACTGTTATACCAGTGGGAACCCTCTGCTGTCACCTTGCCTGGGAGAGGAGGGTGGGAGGGAAGTACCTGTACCACACCCTCAGTACAGAAATGGCTGTACTGGTGCCCCAGCCTCTCCTTAAGGTGGTTGTATGTTGAGGAGAGGCATCTCAGCATGGGGTAACAAAAATAATACATCCTTGGACAAAGCATTTGGAGCAGCTTCTAAGCTGTTGTCACTTATTTCAGGGTCTCAGGACATCAGACAGGAAAAACAGCAGGGAAAGAAAGGATGTGTTATGCCATCAATTCATCAAATCTTCTTCTTCTCTGTAGTGAAAACTCCATAGAAAAATCAAAATATCCAGTAAAGAAATATTAAATTGTTTTTTGCTACCTTGTTACCTTTAGAAACCCTCACAAAATAGTCCTGAACTTGAGGTACGCAGCTTAACTAAATACAGAAAACATTCTCTCGAACACGTTTAAGATGATTTTGTCCCTTACATGTAAAGATTGTTAGTGTTTAAAATTTTAATTCCTAATTAAATTTCCCTATTTTTATAGGCATTATTACTACCCTCAAAAGCTGCTAATTTTTAAAAGATATACTCAAGTTGTTCTCTGAGTATGTATTTTTCTAATCTATATTTAATGTACTACTTTAAAAAGTTCAATTTTACATGCCACTTGCGTTCTATAGTGTTTATATCTCTGACTTTCTTGGGCAGGGAATGACAAGAAAACCAGATGAATAATTTCTTTAGGTAATGCTATACCCATTTTACAGACAGAAAAATTGAGAAGTTAGAAAATGGCATGTTCAAGATTTAAGAATAACAAAGACAACACAGCATACTTTATTTTCCATTTAATATTTTTTCCACAGTGTGAAACACTGGACAAGATTAAGATTGAAAGCAATTACAGCTTAATTCAATAAATGAGGAAGAAGATGATTATCAATTACCAGGGAAGAAACCAAATTTTTTTCAGTTCTCTTGGCATTCTGGGAAAGGAATGCAAAGCAGAAATAAAAAATGACTGCAAAGAAGACACACAGACAACTCTATAGCTATCCTAAGTTACAAAGTGAGGTTTCAAAGAAGAAGTATGATTTGAAGTATTTCTTTCAAGAATTATAATTTCTTTTTTGCATGACATCTACAAAACCAGATATTGAGATCAGTATTTAAAAAAAGGCAACAATATAGGAATAAGACATCATCTCAAGTGCTAACCTGTTTATAGGTAGCAGTTAACTAGGACATGGTATCTGATAGAAGGAGTGTGTAGTGAAAATAATTAATCATCTAAAAACATTTTTTTTCCCATTAAACATCTTTGACTATTTTTGAAATGTATCTTGGCATTTTCCCAATTATGCACTCACATACAGTTTTTTTTTGACATCTAGCTCATAAAGACATGTAAACAGTCAAGGAGTTTAGAAATTATTTCCAATATAAATAGTATTTTTCTGTGCAATGTTTGGTAAATATTGACTTTGTAGCAATGCTGTATAAACAAGTAGTGGTCTAATTGAAAATAAACCCTGGGCTTGGGTTGGCACACATACATGAGATTATTCTAATCTTATAACAAGTATTGTTGAAGATGCAGAAACCTTGGAATTTTAAAGTAGTCATATATGCAGCACAATATATACTTGTACACTGTAGAGAGTACAGCTGTTGTTAATTTGTTACAAAACTGTCCAGTCTCTGATGAATACTGAGCTATTCTCCACCAGTCAGACTGCATGTTTACAATACTCAATACATCTGGCTGACTTTAATTGCATTAGCTTTGCTGCACCAGAGGTGGCATAACTTTCATGTGAGCTAATTAGATTTGCTCAATTTAAACAGACACATTAATGCAGCTCAGCAAGGCTCAATTAAATCTGCTTTCAAAGCAAAGGCACAGTTTGAAGCATCATGGGTAATGCTATGCAAATTGCCATATTGGCAGAGAAGTTGAGTGAGTTGTTTGCAATGCCTATTGGCACAATGCAAGTTTCTCCAGTTAGATTGTGAAGTCTAAAACAGCAAGACATGTGTTCTACATCCTCTTTCTTGGGGCTCTTCAAAATGGTGCATCTGCCTTTCCAAGTGAAGGAAGTGATTTGTGAGTTTATTTAGAAAACGGACATCTTAAGATTTCATCCCAACCATTGTGCCCACTGATTTGTGTTTTATATTCTTTCTCTTACTGAGGCAGCAGCAGAACCTAATAATAATACATCTTCATAATGGGATTTCAGAACAATTGTATGTTCCTGGTGTTTCAAACTTATTACACTTACCATCGCTCTTACCTTTTGCTAGTGCTCAAGTATAACTATCTATCAATTCATTTTTTTCAGTTATGTACTGTGAGCCAAAGTGCTTAGACTTGCAGGTTTACTTCTGAGGGGAAAGTTGCTAACAGAATGCAACAAGGATGCCAGCAGCCTGTCACTAGGACCACTTTTCATTTTGGCATCCTAGAGCTTGTTTCTCCCCACAAAATCAGGAAAAGGGAGGATCCTTTATGGGAACTCCAGTGAGATAAGCCTGCCCAAACTGATGCTATATTTTCTTCTTCTAAATAAGGCATACTTATAGCAAAATAAATAGTGTAAAATTGACCATGTGCTTTGAAGTTGGGGGTTTTTTGTACCTAGCCCAATGTCTCTAAGCACCTGTATCTCTTGTAGTTGCAGCTTCATTTATACCCACATGAATAACATACACTTTTCCCAAAGGGAAGATGAGCTAATTAGGCCATTAGATGACCTTGTTTCCAACACAACATTGCTGGAAGATATTGCAATTAAGGGGATCACAGTAAAAGTAGACCTTTTATTTTAATGCTTCTGGTTGGATGCATAAAAGGCACACCATATGCTTGTGCAAGCATTCTCAAAGGTACGTTATGGACTGCTTTATGGTTTGTCTTGTTCTGATGCAACATTTATGGAGAGGTTCATTGGTAAAAGCAGTCTCCAAAAAAGGTTCTTCAGGATTTTCTAACAAATATGAAAACATTTGATGTCTAGGGCCCATGGTGTGGCTGTTAGTGCATACTGTATGCAATTCCTCACTGTTTGGTATGGGGATTCGTAAAGTCCTACATCTTTTTTTTAAGATCCTATAGAAAAATTGCTTTTTCTGAAGGAAAAGATCATAGATTTGTTAAGATTTTCTTGACTTTTGCAGGACTTTGAACGGGATTTAAGAGGAGGGAGAGTATCCTCTACTGGCCAGAGAGCTTAAAATGAAACATTTGTGTAAATAAAAGATACAGCTGAATGTTTAAAATCAGAACAACATTAGAGGTAGCAGCCAATTATTGAATCCCATCATCTCATATTTTTGATACTTACACACAGTTATGCCTTATTACTGGAGTAGTAATCACAGTAAATTTAAAATACTCTGACACCAAGAGGCTCGCAGAAGAGTAAAAATCAGCAGTTTTATTAAACAATATATAGAAGTTACAGCCATGATGGTCGCGGACAAACCAATATGAAGCAGATTGCTCTATGATTAGCCAAATGCACAGCATAATTATATCCAACACATCAATTATAAATAGGAAAGAAAATCCATTTGCCATGTACTTTAGCAGATTCTGTGTTCCAACAGCATATCCAGCTTGGCTTTAACTTTAGCTGAATTTTCCATTCATATTCTCAGAACTCATATGTTTCATTCTCAAACTGTAGATTTTGCTGAAATAAATGTTTTAAATGAAAATACAGTATTTTTCAAAAGCTTTTGGTCAGAATCTCTAGAACTCCTTCATTCAACTTGATCTATAATCAGGAAACTGACATCTGGCACAGGCACTGCTCTACTCTGTTGTTGCTGGTCCTCTCTGGCAGCTCTCCAGTAATAAATATTCAGGCTATAATGTTGTCACAATTTTTGCTGTGTCTCCTCCATCTCAGGGCATTTGCCCTAAGTGATGAAGTGAGTATTAGAAAAATGTAGCATAAACCCTTTATACAACCCAGCCGACACCCAAAAAGCTGATAAACTCATCTTGCTCTTGCTGGTTCTTGTTTTTTGTTGTTTTGTTTGTTTGTTTGTTTTTACTTTCAAATCTCTTCTATAAAATAATTTAAGTTTACTTCAGTGACCATAATAATTCGTGTATTTGAATTAAGTGGTGAAAATTGTTTCAGCTTTCCCTTCCCAGTTTGGTGATTTATCTAGTGACTTCATCTTCTAAAATACTACCAGAAAATCAAAGTAACACCATACTGGAACAAAAGGTTTGGAAGAGTCTTTTGCGATTGTAGATTCCAGTGTTCAGATTTCAGATACAATGGCAACTGCTGATGTGTCAATGACTTGAAAACAAGATGCATTCTCTGAAAACCTAAACATTAGTTTGAGGTAATTATATAATTTAAATGTATTAAAGATGTGGAAGAGCAACAAGCTTGTGAATCAGATGTTCTCATGTAATTTGCACTGAATATCACTCCCGAATATTCTTCTGTTCAATAGAAATTCAAATAATTTTAAAATTTTAATAATAATATACGGTTTAAATTACTTCTTCAATTTCTTTTCTCTTTCTGTTTAAAATGTCATGTTTAGTGTGTAAAGAATAGTCCTTCAAAAAACTTTGACAAACAACACATGAAACCTAACGGCAGAAGGTGAGTTTGCTTACATTTTTTACTATACTTATCCTGAAATAGTTTCAGGGAGAACATTTGGGATAAAAGATGACTTAATTGCATTTTATATTCTCAATTCTAAGCTCAACAACATTTAAACTACATAGCTTTTGAATTAAAAAATGACCTTTAACTAAAGTATTCCCAGCTGGAAGCATTATAATTATAATGATTATTTATTAATATGACTTATAATGCATAAAAATACTGTTGCAGTTATAAAAAAGTCAATTAGGGCAACACCCTAGAGGACACAAGGATAAATAGCAATAATAATAATAATAATAACAACTTTCATCCAGAATTATTTAAAATTAGGTTATGAGGGTGGCATGGTGTCTCCATGTTTAAATGCTCAGACTACCTCTGTTTGATGGCAGTGGTTATGTGATTGACTCTCCATGTTCCAAGAGATATTTTCCACTAGAAGTTGAGTTCATGCCCTCTCTCTTTTAAGGGGAAAAAGAGGATGAAAGCATTTGAGATGAAAAACTGTTCAAAACAGGCATGCACTTTTGGGTCAAAGAAACTTTAGAACTTTTGCCTCTCTACCTTTGGATTTTTTTTAACATGTATTTGAAAGAGGATTATCTAAAAGTTTTGTGTTGCACCAGATTTCTTTTCTATGACTATGAAAGAAAATGTCCTTGGAACACTGTTAACCTAACTAAAGACTGAACTTCAATATGCTTGCCTTTCACACTGTTTGGAGAGAAATTTCTGTTAAGAACCTCCATATGTCTTTTCTGTTCTAGAAAATCTTCAGATATCTGCAGATTTTTTCCTGGTGTCATAGCACTGGTGTCGATTTCAATTGCTCAACAATATTTCTACATAGTATAGAAAAGGGTCTTTTATATAGTTATGTAATTTCTTTTTTGATCTTAAATCACAGCACATTGGCCAGCTCTTCTGATATCAAGTCCTCTTTTCATGTTATTATAAAGAAGGTAAAGAACTTACATGTTACTCTGGTATTTACACAAGGAAAAGTTGGGTAAAGAGAGGCTTTTCAGTATGACAGGCAAAGGTGCAAATAGATCCAATGACTTGGTTACATCAGAAAAAAGTTCAAGCAGGAAGTAAAACTGCACATTGAAACAGACTTCTCATGGGAGATTACAATGCAGTTTTCAAAATAGGATGAAAAATGTTTTAGGTTCCGGCACTAGTACTGTTTCTGAGGATGTTTGCCACTTGTGGTCAGGCAAGATGATCACATCAGTCACTTCTGATCTCCAGGTCTATTAATATGCAAATCCTCCAACTTGCCATGAAACAAGTGCGGTGCATCAGAAGTGTCTCAGAGAGAAACCTTTGTGGCAAATAGGCAGCTCCTCATTCAATAAATGTGAAATGCAATGGAGAGTCTTTTCACATTCTATAGACAATCCTACATTTTTTTGTAATGCTTTATTAAACACAAATTTAAACCCATTGTTTTTTGGGAGAACAATACATTAAAGTTGGATTTGATGGAAAAAAAGTCTTCAAACTGAAAAAAATAATTTTAGGAGCTGTATCTTTGTGAAGCCATTTAAAAATGTGTGTGTTTTGATGGTATTCTGTTACTGTTCTTGGTATATTATTCATAGCAGAAAACTCAAAATCTTCAAATGCAAGTATAGCATCATATTTATGGTTATAATTTTGATACATCACTACTTTACAAGCCACATTGTTTTATTCTCTATCATATTTGAATTATTACAGTGTTTTAAAAAACAAGCTGATATATTTTAAAAAGTGGAATATTGTATTTTAAATTCAATTTTCACAATGTAACAGATGAAATTTTACTGACCAGCTACTTATGACTTTGTTGGTCCTGACTATTTTTTGGAGTTGTATCCAGAACTAGAAAAATTAAGGGTTTTTTGTGGGTGTGTGTGTGTTTTGTACTGTTGTTGCAGTCAGGACAGTCTGAAGTTTATGCCTAATGGGAAGGTATTTGCATTGGTGACCATGCAACTTGAAATCAAAAGCAGCCAGACTGAATAGTAATAACGATAAAAATATTTATTAATTTACTTATTTATTTACCTGTTTGGTTATTTATTTATTTATTTATTTATTGCCTGGTTGCAGACCCCTGAACCTAAAAACTTGTCTGGTTTCATACAAAATTTTCCTCTCTGAAAAAGAATTAAAAGCATAAGGGAGAAGACCATGGGCTTTTCCTAAGTAATTTTCTTTTTTTATCTGTAGACGGTGTATCTGGCACCTTTGGAGAGGTGAGTTAAATATACTTTCTCATGTACTGTGCCTCCTTTTTCAAAGTATTTGTTGTGAGATATTTTGCTTGCAGAAGCACATCTTGAGTTGGTGTGTATTTGCATTGGCCTTTTCTGGGTATAGTGCCACAAGCCTGCTCCTAAAATCTGTTGGGATCGATATGACATATGCTACATATCTCCTTAAGAAGTGTAGAAATTCTGTGAAAGCTAATTTAAGAAACCATGAATATGGGAAATTTTATCTACTACACTGGTTAAAAAAATGTTTAGGTTTACATATAGATGATACATTTTATAAAGTGAATGTGATTCAGAAACTCACATATCCTATGATAGTGCATGTAATTATTGAAGGCAGCTGAGTTTGCTAACTGAAAGCAGTTAACTGGGTGCAGATGTGCTCCAACTGCATGTACATAAACAAATGCTGTTTGGAGGAGTGGAGAAATTTAAACCCAATTACCACAAACTGTTCAATTTTCAAAATTTCACAGAAAAATAGAATCCATCATGGTAGAGAGAAGCATTCCCCAAAGAATCATTGTTGTGATGATTCACATAACTTCCTTTTAGAGACAACAGTTGTGCAAATGCCAGATACAATGAATCTCAAATGTTAAATGTACACTTGAGACTTCCTAAAGAGTATTTTAACACTTTAAGACAATTTGCTATGTATATGAGTATATAAAGAAAGCCTCATTTGCACAGACTCATTCTCTGACAAATGGACTACACCAATTATGTATTATGCTTTTGGAGACATTTTTGTTTAATATTATTTATGATTTTGATATAACATAGCAAATGTCTCCTGGCCTCTATACAACCTACCTATTTTAAAAAGAGTATAATTTTGAAGCAATATAGTTCCAGTAAATTGAATGCCATTAAATTACTGCAATTATGTTTGGTATGAAAAATTACAATTTTTCAAACTGTTGCATAAATGTAAGTTTCATCCAAGAAGTTTTACCTTTCATTTTGCAAGCAAAACTATTACAAATATTTAAATGAAAAATAGCCACATTTTTAATGTCAGGTGATGTAGACTTTATGCTAGAAGCTACTTATTCTTGTGAGTAATTCCACAAAAATTAAAAGATCCACCATCAGAAGTAAGATATGGACCACCTACAAACTGTCGTTCCTTGAATATTTCAAAGTGAATATTTCAGTTTGCAAGATGTCAAGTTGCTAAGTAATTTCTCTGACCTTATAGCACAAGAGACATACCAGATTCTCTGAACACTGCAGATCTTATACCACTCTAAATATCATCAATGAATTGGTTAGGGCGTAAGCCTAAAGAAGAACTCAGACAATTCCCTAAATACTCTGCAAATGAAGAGAGAGGTATTTGGTGTCATATATAGGCTGAGATGAACTGAACTCATGTTGCATATGTTCCAGAATGGAGGTCTGCTTGCTTGAGGAAAAGCTTTTTAAAGCAAAGCTGCTGCAATTTTTTTCATATATGTTGCATGAGCAATACCTTAAATCAATGCCTTATCTGATTCATCAAGCTCTCTGAATTAGATTTATGTTTGTTACAAATTCAAGCTATGGTATTTCAAGTGGCAAATGGCAAGTTACTAGCTTAAAAATAACAGGTAGATACCTTTCTGTACCTGTGTGGAACAGAATCCAACTGGACAAACACAAGTTATGCTATTACGTAATGGCATAATAATTATATTAATGACATTATATTATGCATTATATTATATTGCATAATGGCATTAATAATAATTAATAACAGTATCAGATAATTTGTGACATGTTGCAGTGATACCAGTCCATTACATGTTACTATTTATAACTACAAAATATTTTCCAAAACAGCCAACATGAATTATTCATAACTTAATTTTTTGTTGACTTTCATGCTAGTACCAGCAGGAAATGCCCAGAAGCTGGAGAGGGATCACAAGTCAGCAGGAGAGCACCTGAAGAGCAGCACAAAGGAATTCCAGCCACTCCAGCCAGTGAGTTGGCTTCATCAGGGGGATCCAACTTAAATGGGTCTATGCAAACGCACACAGCATGGGGAATAAACAACAGGAATTAGAGGTGTGCACATGCCTGCAGAGCCACACTCTTACTGGAACCATGGAGACATGGTGAGATGGCTCCTATGACTGGAGTACTGGGATGGAATGATCCAGGCTCTTTTTGAAGGACAGGCAGAGGAGATGAGGGCAGCAGAACACAGTGCAACACTTGCTGAACTTTCTTCTGAGTGAACAGGAGACAATCTCCTGGCACAATTTTTTCCTTTTAAGTTTTGGATTTCTACTGGTGAAAAATTTCTGAGTGCATTGTGTGGCGTTGTCACATTCAGTGAATCAGCCACATGTTATATTGAATGAATAAAGCTAAAATTCTGCTACTCTTAGCCTCATGAGTGATCCTTGCTAGAATAATCCTCCTATATTAAATGCATACAAGCAAGCAATATTTACATTCCTTACATGCCTCTCTGGGTTATTTGACTGTGCCTCCATGCCTTTGAAGTAGTCTTTGTCTACCATCAAGGAAACCTAGTTTAACAGAAGTTGCCCAAAACTCTATAATAAACCACTTTGTTCACTGACTTATGACTTTGCCAAGCTACCAGATATGCTCAATACCTTTGCTGAACTCTGTTTGTTTTCAAAAGCATATTTATTAGTTATTCTATTTGGTTAAATTATGAGTCCTTAAAATGATCTTTTCTTAACTGTAGTAAGTAATTTTTAGTCTGCAAGTCAGCTTTCTGCAGTTTTCTTTGATATAGAGCTTATCCCTTTCCTTTGTAGCCTGTACAGACAAGAAGACTGCATCTTCAGGAATAAATGAAGATACTCCATCTAGGGCTGCAAAGATGGAATAGGGCATTACTTGAAGTTTCCTTTTGCAGGAGTAGGAGGTCATAGAATGTGACTAATGAGAGCCATTCCTTTGTATAGCAGGGAACAGAGACCAGCATTCCTGAGTCTCCAAGATCTCCTCTGACTAACAAAGAGGTGCGGGACCATGGTGCAGCAGTGCCAGCAGCTCATCCCTACAGCTTCCACTGACATTGCCAGTGATGGCAGGGATAATATATGCCACCATGCCTGGTAACACTTGGAGACTGAAGTACCAAAACATGGAATCAGTATTTTTCCAATTGGTAGTTGAAGCCATAATACCCTTTAGCTGATGAGGACCCTCACCGAGAACAAACAGGGTATAATTACTACCCCAGTGTGCTGAAGTGTTGGCGCTGGCATTTGTGTGCTCTGCACTTAAGGCAGGACAAAAACAAGACTGAGATTTTAGTGGGGGCTAACAGGAAAAGTTACCAACAGAACCCACTGGTGTGGGTATTTTCAGTACCCATATTTTTAGTACCCATATTTTTAGTACATGAGTTTAACGGCGTGCCAGATGCTTCAGGCTAGCTCTGCCACCCCGGCACTGTGGCAGGAGTGGGACACGACTCCCAGGTGAGTGATGGGAACCGTGGCTTAGAGCTCAGGCTCTACGGCATGAAAACCTGATAGCAGTACCGGTTGGAGGCAAGGAACGAGAGGGAGGCTGTCCTGTTTGAATTCCAAAAGATTTCAAGCTCTCTGAGGCACAGTAGAAGAAAGAGCACAGAATGCAACTGTTTATAAACAAGGGAGGTCCAAGGGGTGGGAACCAGGGCTCAACCAATGAGGAAAGAGAGTAGGAGGATCCTAAGCGTGGCTTATAAAACAATAACCAATGAGAAGGCATAAGGGGAGGATACAACCTGGATAAACCTATGGTGCACCGAGTAATGTAGAACCTTCTAGAACTAAAGGCAGGGACAAAAAGGATTGACATTCAGATAGGTGAGGTACTAGGCAAGGGGTTTGGTTCAAGGGAAGATTGGCATGGAATATTCAGGGAAGATTGAGGGTCAGGCTAAAC
Organism: Illadopsis cleaveri; assembly: GCA_013399915.1. NCBI lineage: Eukaryota > Metazoa > Chordata > Aves > Passeriformes > Timaliidae > Illadopsis > Illadopsis cleaveri. The sequence continues at coordinate 421,330 of VXBB01005108.1, read as the reverse complement.
TGACAGCTTAAGGGAGGGCACAGCTTTGGGACAAACCATTACCTTAGGAGGAACGGGGATACAGAACATGCAACAATTCATTACAGCAATGAACTTGAGCACACCACCACATGAGCGCAGACTTTTTTTTTTCCTCCCATTTTACCCAGACTTCATTCAGTTTACAGTGCAGAATGGACTATTAATAAATCAGGTCATGCACTGCAAGAGGTTTTCATGGGGCCTCTGTCTCTTCTGCTGCTGAATTGGTGAGCTGAGTGGTTTATCAGATGGTGTCACAGAGTTTTCCCTGTTCCCTCATCACACACCCTTGCCTAGCATTGCGATTTTTGAAAACTTTTACTTGACTATGAACTATAACTGTAGGTTAATAACTACCTCAGTTATTTCTGAAATCTATACTTTCCTGTCAGGCCTTAGTTTAAATTGATCAATTAAATTAATCATTGACATCAAATGTGACTCTGTGTGCACAGACAGGAACAAAAACATGTCTTAGAAAATTAGGCTAAAATGGTTTCTTGTTGATGATGATTTACTACTACTGCTTTTGTAAAATCAGATTGTACTTTTGCCTTTAAAAGAAATAAAGAGAAACCTACATTAATTGAAATTATTTACATTAATTGAAATTAATTGTTTCTGGTTACCCAAAAGTGATGTTTGATGCTCAGAAGAGTTTACATCAAGGTTTGAAAATCGGGTCAATAAGAACTCTGCTTGTATATAAAGTGTAAAAATTTAATTAAAGACTATATTTTTGTCTCTATTTGCTTTATTACAGTTTGCAACTAATAAAATGAGAACAGTACCATCTTTAGTGTTTTTAGAGATATGTAATAAAGAGAAATATATTACATATAAAGGAAAATAAACAAACAGGGTCAAATATCCACTTTCCCACAAATATTCAAAACATGTTCAAATACCTCCTTCACAGAAAAACTGAATTCTCTGGGCACTGGAAAAAGAGTTAAAATTCCAAACAAACCATATTTTTCATTATTCTTGTAGGAAATAAAAGTATAAAGATAAACAAAAATGCTTTGTTTTACTTATAGCCAATGTCCTTCACAGAAAATCTCTAAAATACACTGGATCTTGAGATCCCAAGAATGACAGCCCATATTCAAATTTTTTCTCATATGAGAGACCATTCAGGAAGTAACCAGTGCTTCAAATCTGGGAACTAGATGGCTTGGGGTTTGGTCCTGAAACTCTGCAGTGCTCTGCTCTATGACAGGAAGACTATATGAGAGAGAAGAGTCCAGGTTTAGGCTCTTAAGGTGGTTCAAAATGCATTCAAATTCTTTGGACTGCACATTATGTTTCAAACATTCACCTACTGTGCGACACAGCTCCATGTTGGAACAGCTTCTTCAACCTAGATGGTAGGTTTTGAACTTTGGTTCCTCATGTCCAAAATGCCTCATACTCTATCAGTATTGCCCAGATCACTATTTACTGCACACACCCCAATCCAAATTGTATTCAAACTCCTGCAGTGCTGGGTTGGGATCATAGCTTTCAGAATCCTTGTTTCTCATTATCTGGATCCTGTGAGCCTCAGGAACAAGCCTTATATCCTCACTTTTCCATCCTTAGAACAGGCTCGCCTAAGGGTCATTCTATGCACAAAAAGGATTTGTAATGAATTATCCTTGCTGCACTGCTTCTTATGAGTGAGTGACATTTCCCACCTACCTTTCATAGCATCCTGTTCTCGGCATCACCTTTACTTGCATGTCACTTTGCAAATTGTGGAATGACCAACAGGTTCCCAACTGGTTCTTAACCAGTCAGTCAAACACCCCGTTTTTCTAGGGAAAACAGTCTGTACATAGCTGAATATTTGGTAAAAAAAAAATTATAATTAACATTTAGGAGAAAAATAATTAACAATTATTCCGTTTCTGAGAACTCCATTCAACAAAAGCTTATTGTTAGCTTCAGGTGGATTAGCCACTTCCCTTCTCCGACTGCATGATTAGCAGCCTTTGGAGTCCTTTAAGCTGTCCACGCTCAATCATTTGAAAAGCAACATCTGGCATGTAGGATGTAATGATATGTGGGCAAACCTTGCCAAATGTTTCTTGCTTACCAGGAATGCGCAAAGTGAGTTTGCTTTGAGCCTGATCCTCTAGAATCACCCTCAATCTCAACTGCGAAGGCACACAAATGAGTGAAGTTCAATACTGCAAAATGAAGCCCAGGTTTGAGCAATGTTGAGAGAGGGCAGGAAACCCTCTCATTCCCATTTGGAGCAGGAAGCTGATGGAGGTCTTGAAAAACTATAAAAACTATTCAGTCCAGGTTTGAAACCATGCCTGATCAACCATGTGTAGCTGGTGATTTCAAAGCTGGGTAATCACAGCAGTTTCCACTGAAAACAAGAGCAGTGAAAGGAGGACAGTTTCATCCAAGCACACATACAGCAATCACAAATGTCACCGAGAATGAGTGAGACATAATCAGTCACCACCTGTACTCCTCTGTGGCTAGTGCCTTCCTATCTGGAGTCGTTTTCTTTTGCAAAAAAGCAATATAAAATTCATTAGGAGGCTTTTATTACAGACACCATGCACCACTAAAGAAGATTTGCATTTCATGGCCAAGCTTGTCCATTATTACATTCTGGACAAGACTCTTTCCTGTAGCTATTTTCTAAGAAAGCTCACTGAAGTGAATCCCAGGAAGGATGCAGGTGGAAAAACATCTTGATAGATACTAGGCTGATTTACGTCCAGTACATAAAGGGGCATACAAGACTGGAGAAGGACTTCACAAGGACATGTAGTGACAGGACAAGGGGAAATGGCCTTAAACTGAAGGAGATTTAGATTAGGTATTAGGAGAAACTCTTTACTATAAGGGTGTTGAGGCACTGAGGCAGGTTGCTCAGAGAGGTTATGGATTCCCCATCCCTGGAGGTATTGAGGACTAGGTTGGATGGGGGTCTGAGTAACCTGGGATAGTGGAAGATTCCCTGCCAACATTGGCATGATAGGAACTACACCATCTTAAAGGTCCCTTCCCAAAATTATTCTATGATTCTACCAATCTATATATGTGGATTAAGAACTAGCATGTGTATATTTTCAGACTAAAGAATTTTGGAGAATTCACAAAGAGCTGTGGGTAACTCTAAGGTCGTACCAAAAGTCTTAGAAGTTTAAGATCTTAAAAATCATAAAAATTGTCAAAGAAATTAAGTCAAGACTGAGACAGCACTAAGCAAGCAGTAGATGAGTGGATACTTTCAGTAATAGATTTAAGAACTGTATATCACCACACAAACAGTACCATGAAACTGACCCAAAAGAGGAGGCAGAGTTCCCACAGAAGGCAATTATGTATTATCAGGAAAGATGCCTGAATTGTCATTCAAGTATGCTAAAACAGAGGGACTGAATTTAACTAAACCAACAGTTTCTAACTTCTGAGTGTTTGAGTTTATAATCTACACAATATTTTCACATGGCACTTTTTTTTTTTTTTTTTGCAGTATTATCTATAAACAGCCCAATTCTGCCAGATTTGAAAGAGTACCTAGCAGCAAAGAGGATTTGTATCATTGGGCTTCAGCAGATAAATCACTTTTCCAAAAACATTATGGAGTTGCATGCATTTACATAAAATTTTAGAAACAGATAAACTGATATTTAAAGTAAACCAGAGGCTTGGAGGAAGTTAGTCATGGAAGCATTCTCCTTTTCTTGTTTTGAAAAGCTAATATATTTTTCAACAGTTTTAAAAAATAAAAATTTGTGTATGCCCTTACATCAAAAATAAAGGTGAGCAGGGTTTAATTTTTAGTGAAGTGTTCTTCATATAAGCAATATAAGGTACACCACAGTGATTATTTTATTATCCTTGCATTTAAAGTTGTAAGCAAAATGCTAATGGACAAAAATTCTTCTATAAATTAATAAAGCGTAACACTTTTTTCAGTGCTATTATTGTAGGAGAAGAGGAAATTGTAAGAAAATGAGGTGCCTGGGTCATGAAGTTCAAATATTGTATGAAGCAGAAAACAAATTACCTGACTGGAGAAGATGGCAGCACAGAAGAGTGTGAACACAGATATCTGTGAGTTCTTTTCTGTAAGCAATACTTTGACTTGAATAAATGTCTTGTACTGTCAAATCTCACTACTGTGAGTGTTCTATATTCCCCATTCCAGTCTATGCAACATATTGAGGTTAATGGCCAATATAGTCACTATTCCTTATGCAGTAAATGACTTTATGTTCATCTTTAGGTTCTCTGAGGAGTAACACAAGCATAAAGCGTATATGAAATATAGTTCTATTAGAGGACTTAATTATGAAGTAGAAAAGCTGCCAGATCTGTAGGATGATGCCTTCTATATTTTTAAATGTAACAAAACTATAAGGCTGCAGGTTTCTTTCTAAAATGTTAAACCAAAAATCCACAGCTGCATACCTCAATAAAATACAAAAGCAATTAAAAAATTCATTAAATATTTAATGCCAGAAAACAGGTGCTCCTAAAAGCTGAGCATTTCAGGGAAAACACTTTAAAAATCTTCTTAAAATGGCTTCATTCCTCCCACAAATTTCTATGAAGCAATGTTATGACAACCATACAAGAAGATGACAACAGGACTTTTGAAGTAACCTTCACACTAGTAGGTTATTATAGCCAGTGTTCCTGTATTTGTATGCGAATGCCAGCTGAACTACCTTGCAATTCCGTAACTTCTTGTGGCCTAATTGCTAAACATAAAATGGGTTACATAACATACCAGCAGGAAATAGAATTTCTCCATGCTTTCATTTTTATTAATTTTTGTGTCAAATAAGTCTCAGCTCTTCAATTAATTACTAAAGATTTGAATGTTCCTGTGTAATCCTTTTTTACATCATTCAGTAGTGAATGTAATTTAGTTTTGTGTCTAGACCCTATTAAAAAAACCCCAAAAACACCTTTATATTCAGACACAACGAAATTTTACGGAGTGGTTATTGGCGTTGCTTCTGTTTAGCCTACTGTTTTTAAGACAGCTAGTGGTAGCAATACAGCACTTAGCAGCACTAACCAGATGCATCTATTGGACATGGGTAAGTGTCTGGAAGAGGTAGTCAGCAGACAGTCCTAGCTTTGCTATCTACAATAAAAACTGCATATAATATTCTCCATAACTGGAATAATTCAAAGATTTTTTTTTCATTATTGTTTTGTTTTGTTTTGTTTTGTGTGTGTCTACTGATGTGTGTCCCATTCTAACCCAAATAAACATCGTTATTTCTGGCCAAATAAAGATCCACACTGTTTTTTGAACTGTGCTCCTTGTCTTGTAAGAGATACAAAAATTTGCACTTTTCAGCTTTCTGCATAATGCAGGAAACATCTGGAAAGAATGAAAACAGTGTACTGGTCCATTTATCAAATCTCTATTATACTTCCATCAAGCCTCTGGAAAAGGCCCTTGTGCCAAAAGAAATAAATAGACAAAAATGACATCTGCAGTAAAACCTAGTACCCTAACAGTAGCTTAAATCTGAGTCAAACTACACAAGTTTTGTGTATATATTTTTAGTCATAAGAAAGTATGCATGAATTATTTATTCAGCACCAATTCTTGCAGCATTATCTAAGCTTTGGAAGTTGTTAACCTCCATAACTCTGCAGGGCACTTGCATGGGCAATGTTAAACATGGGCGGTGTTAAACATTCTTGCCAGCAGTCCAGAGCAATATCCTTTAATGAGAGATCTTGGGGAGAAACAATCCTTCCCCTTGCAGCAGCAGCAGCAGGGTGCAATAAACCCCTCAATATGCGGCTTCTGGCATTCTGGTGCCTGTGGGAGTGACTCTGAGGCCCCTCAGCACAAGGGAGACCCCAAAGGCAACTGCCATCAAAAATACTTATGTCACTGTGGCAAAAGATTCACCAGCTGGTTGAGGGGAAAATAAAAGAAAAAGAAAAAAAAAAAAAAAAAAACCAAAACCCCAAAATTTTAGTATTGCATTCATACCGCAAGCTAAATAACAAAATAGTTTTTGCATCAATATGGATTACGTATTTAAAGGAGTATTTATGAAAGGATAAATATGGATGTTTAGATTAACTTAGTAATGACAGTATTAATATGACACATATCTTTTTGATTAAATGGGTCAAAACAGTCTCATGGCTGTACTTAGGAGTTCTAATTATCATCACAGTTCCAGATAGAGTCCCTGAAAATTGTATGGGCTTTTCCATTATTTGTACATAGCAAACATTTTATTTTTCTATTAAACTGTCAATTTTCACTGTTCAGTGGGAGACTGGTTATCCTGGGCCTTAGTGAGACTGTGCTGAATAAATGTGTCAGTGAAATCTTATAGCCAGTTGAAATAGTGAGGTGGAATATAAATAACAATTTTAAAATTTGATGAAAATATGATACACCTGTCCTGTAAAAACAAACTAACTAACTAACTAGCTAACTAACTAGCTAACTAACTAACTAACTAACTAGGCTGTCCTGGGTTCTTTCTTGTGCTGTTCAGTTACAGGCCCATCCTTACTCCTTACAGAATCTCAGCCATATACAGAAGACTACCCAACAGTCTTCTGAGCAATTGTTGTGAGTGGATAGTAAGAAGAAAATATGTTTTCCCTCAGCAGTATTCTCTCAGTGTTAAGGAGTAACTCAACCTTGTTAGATAAAAGAATATTGAATATAATGGATAGAAACAGGAACACTGTTGATCCTAGGATGATTTTAATTGATGCAGACCAGGAAGCTGATAGATAGAGAAAACTTTCTGTGTTCTTTAACTTTGTCTGTAACTTAACTGTGGGAATCTGTATCTAAAAAGCCTTGAAAGAAATTATGCTGAAGTGTTTACTTTATTTTTACTATAAAACACAACTAAGTAGTTCTAAAACATATTTATTTAACACAATCTTATTTTTACTACCACTCTGATTGGGAGCCAAAACAGAGTAGGTTTGCTTTCTTTTACTCTTCACTAGATATTTACATAGCCAGCCTATTTCAGAATTTTTTTTCACATTGATTTGTAAGGGAAAACAGTTAGTTTGCCCTGATATTATTTACGGTACAGAAATGGGAGGAGAGATTGCAGCAAAATCTTTAAACTCTGTGGATGTGATTAATTAAATGCTGTTTTTTTCATGCTATATTTTCATATCTTCTCTGTAAATATTGGTTATTTACCACTTAGTAATTTAGGCATTATGAAGGTATTGAAAGAGAATGTTAACACTGTCCAACTACTGGTTTCCAATTTAATTTACTTTAATAACCTGCTCAGTTATTTGGCTAGTCTTCAGAGGACATAAATTAGTCTCATGCTCTCAGTTGCTTCCTGGAAGTGCCCATCTATGTGCTGACTACAAAGGGAGCCCTGGGAGACCATATGCAGTTGAGCTCCTCTTGAAGTCAAAGGAAAGACTGATTTAAATTTGCCTGGCAATATGTTTGTTTACAAATGCTAACTCGTCCCACAGGTGATATAAAAATTATTGACATAGCTGCAATAGCCATATAATGCTTCCCAAAGGCAATCAGGAATTCTGGAGATTGCAGGTAAGCATGTAACAAAAAGACAGTAGATATGATTGTGTTTATTAGTATTCTGAATAAGAGTAAACAATAAAATTCATAAGTTTTATTTCAAAAATAAGAACTGAAGGAGCCTGAAGACCATCACCTGGACTTTCCTTTTGCCCCAGGTCAGAGTGACATTGTGACAGATGCTATTCCTGTCATGGGCTTCTCTTGACAAATTGCCTGAGCCATCCTTATAAAGGTTCAAAGATTAAGACTCCACAATTTTCCCAGTCAAATTATTCTATTCCCTCATTATCCATGCTAGTTGAAAGCTTTTACTGCTTCTTAACCCGAATCCCTCGTGTTGCAGTTAGTATCCACTACTACCTATCATGCCTTCTATGATATGCAGGGAACAATTATTTCTTTACTTTTACAATAGCCTTTTCCTTGCTTCTCTTTAATGTGACAATTTTTCACTAAAGGCAGAAGCAAAAAGGTTGGTAAATACCATCAGACATCTCAGTATCACATGGCAACATCCTTCCAAACCAGGGAGTAACAGATGAGCATCTCTGCCCCTCTTTTTATGACTAAAAGACTGGAATGAGTTTTCAGGATATCTGATGTTTCTTATAATTCTCCTCTGTCTCATTTTTTGATATGTCTAATTTCTATTGCTATCTGTTCTATTCTTACTTAGTTTCCATTTTCTTTACACCTAAAATGCCAAGTATTGAGGACAGAGACTAGAAAAAAACCCTTTGTCTGTTGATGTTGTGTACTGGCTCAATATCAAAATGCTGTAAAAGGAGCACCTTACATCCCAGCCCTGTAGATGAACTTGATCCTGAAGGCTCTGGACCCCTGAGTACTACTTGGCTGCCATCCTCCATCTCCACAGCCGCAAAAATGAGGAAGAATGATAACCCTGCTCAATCACACAAATTGTGACTTAAATCTCTATTCATATTAAATCTTCATATTTTTAAATGATGACAGAATGTGTGATGGAGATTTTGAGCTCTGTTTTAGAGGTGAATTTTGAAGACTGTTTTTCCTCTTAATAGAGATGCTATTGTTACCTTTTAAGACAAAGTTCTTTAAAAGAATTCTTGAGGAAGACACTGAAACTGCCAGGGTTTTGCTTCAAAAGACATTTCATATTCGGCAGAAGATTGTATTAGATTATTTGCATAAGTTGTATAAAGCCAGGATCTGATTTTGTTATTGTTAATTAGTTTATTAAAAACAGTTTCTAACTTGCACTGATGCTTAATCCTTGCAAGAAATTAAGGATGTCATGCTTTCAATACTGCATTAAACAATATTTTCAGTCACCCTGGTTGTTCACAGAATAATCACCATCTTGGATCGTGATGTCCTTGTAGCTGTAGCAAACTCACCACAGACAGAAACAACAAATTAGTATGGGAAGGGAAAGAATCTTAGGCAGCAAGATTTCTTGTATGTTTTAAAAGAATAGGGAAGATTTTGTTCATATGAGGTTAAAAAAAACAAAAACAAAACCAAAACCAAACAAAATCCCCAAAAGCTGGTATAAAAAGCTACCTTGTCTCAAGCCAAAAGTCTGCCGCAATCGTGGCTCGTCTCTAGTTTGTTTCCATGGAGTATGGTGTTTCCAGACTCTCCACTGTGACAGGCCAGACCACTGAAAGCATCAGCTGACTGCAGCCATCTCCTCAGTCCACTGAAGGTGCAATCCAATTTATACAGGCCCTCACAGAATATTTTTCACAGCCATAATGCTGCTCAATCCTAGCAGCTGGCAAGACCATATTTCTGAAGACAGCTCTTCCATGCAGATTTTGGATTATAAATATCACTGTTTTCAGTTTGTCAGCTTGAAGTCAGCCATAGATATTAACAGGACTATCTAATGCTTGTTTTACATTCAGAGATATATGAATAGATACCTGAGTCACAGAAAATCTTGAATGCAATATTTGAATACAAATGTTAAAGATGCAATCTTAATTGTAGCACCACATTTAGACACCCCAATGGTTGCAAAGTTGGCATGAATCACAAACAAATGATGTCACAACAGAGGGGGAAGTGTGAGCTGAGAAACTTAGAGTAGGTGGCTACCCAGAGGAGAAATAATGCCGCTGAAAGTTTTACAGGGCACTGTCTTAATAGCACTTGACACATTGAAATGAAGCATGGATATTTGTTCTATGTATAAGGTTTTCGTTGCAATTTCATTTGAATTAAATATGTTTTTATTCAGCCTTTCTAGGTTTGTTATGTACTGCTATTAGTTGGCAGCCCTCTGCCAGGATTTACCTGCACACCTCATTATTTGAGAACTGACTATATTGAGTGCCGACTCTAGCCTTGGGCAGGAACAGCTTTTGGGATCTATCAGGTTGAGATTTGTGGGAGTTCATGTGGTCTTCTTTACCAATTGTGCAGGAAAGATGAATTTAGCTGTGCACTTTGAAATACACAGGGCAATCTTGATGATCTGATCTGTGTGATAAGCCTTTCTGGTTACCTGCTAATGTGTGTTGTGAATCAAGACCTTCAGATAAACAGGATTTTAGTGTAAATAAATAAGAGATAGCTGTCATTAAGGGGTCTTGACTACTTATCTTGCTAAAAGCCATCAGTCCCATGTTGAATTCATTTCAAGCAATAAGCTATTTCTGTCTTGGCTTTTACCTTCCCATTGGGCCAGCTTTTATTGTAAGTTCTTATTACAAGCTGGCAACGTGTCACATGTGAATGAAAACTGATGAGATCAGGATGAGAATAAGCTTGATACCTCAATTAAAGTTTGATTTTAATAGCACTCTTTAGGTAACTTTTCAGAAGCACTATCCTAGCCTTTATTAAAATTGGCAGAGTCTATCAAAAAGCAGGCTATTCACCTCTTCATGTTCATCACTCGGGCACAATAAAGATATGCAGGATGGCAGAGACATACAAATGTAACTGTGCATGTTCAGAGACTCTGCAGAAATTCAGGTTTCCATAAAGTCAACTCAACCAGTTAAAAAAGTTTGCTGATCACACTTCTGAGCCTTTACTGAGTGAGCAGCTACAGCTGCAGTTTGAGTACAAATAATGGACTAACCACCAGCTATAGGATACAGCTTTCTTTTCACAAGATAGGATACATACAGGTTCTTTATTAATTTCTTTTCTATGGTTCCTTCAAACTTTACTAAATTCTCACTTTTGTTTTTTTCAAAGACCTTATTTTAAGAACATATGAAAGTAAAGGGTAAAGAGAATTGAATTTTTAAAGTTAGGTTAACATCTAGGTTAATTTTAATTTTTTTGGTACACACATATTTTTGGTCTGTGTAAGTTAAGACTGAGCACTTATAGACAGATTTTTAAAATTATGCAGGCAGCTTTTTAATTTTTTTAAAATTAAAGCTCTAATTTTTGCTGCAGTCTCCTATGTATGAATATTTAAAATTTTATAATATTAATGCTTCATATCTTGCCTTTCTGTTGTCATATTAAATTCACAATGACTGGATAGTGAAGAGATTTTACAGTACTGGAAGACATAAAAGTAGATAAATAAGAGACAATAAGAAGATTGTGTCTATTTCACTGCAAATCATATTTTTATTTATAAATAATTCATATGTCACTGAAAATAGATATAGTGCCCACATTTTCCTTATAAACCTGTTATCAGTTCTCCTGCAACCAAAACCACCTGCTTAATTTCCAGGTATCTCTTCTCTTTGGCGCTTCTAGACCTTTTTCCAATATTAATATAAAATAACAATATTAATGCTCATCTTAATAAAATAAATTTGAATTATGAAATAAAAACTAAAACTAGAACTGAGCCTTTAAACTAAAGACTTCAGATGCTTCAAGTTCTGAAATGATCATGTAGTCAAAATGGTAGTGATACAAGGCTTAAAATATTCAAAGTAAATGAATTAGTCTCTTTAAAAAGCTTACTTGAAGCCTCAAATAAAGTGATGTTTCCTGGTGTTTCATTTAGGAATGTCCTGTTATCTACCCCACAGCTACTCAATCCCAGAGCTGTGTTTCTGATGATAAATCCAGCTAGAATTTTGTTGGTTTGGCTTTAGTTTGTTCTAAATGCATTAAAATAAAATCTTTTTTGTTAACTTAGAAAATTATGTTCTCTGCTGGAAATATTCAAATAGGATTTCCAGCAGTTTGATTTGAAGCAGTTTCTTCATGTCTAACATCTAACCTAATGGTTTGTTTGTTTGTTTTTTAATAAAATAAGATTAAGATTAAATGATTACAATTCAAATAGCAGCACACATTTTTCATGTCAACTCTTTGTCATTTGATTGACAGACCTACCATAAAAATGTCAGATTTAATGATGACTTAGTTTAAAACCACAAATTTTCACAGTAATGTATTGTCTATATTTGCAAATAATTTAAATGCAAATGCATCAATGAATAAGGCTATACACTTCCATTTTAAAAAGTGATGAGAAGTGCTTTATGGTGACTACTAAATCAGTAAAAGTATTAAAAGAGAAGGAATATTATAATATATATTTACCTCTCTTCTATACATCAAAGATATATAAAATATGTTACATACATGTGGGGATTTTTCCCTGTACTCAGGCTACCCTGAAACAATGTGCAAGAATTAATACAGTATCTAAGGAAGATAAATATTGCTGTCAACCAAAAGCTCTATTAAGAGTAGAAAAGGATAGAAATTTGAGTAAAACTGATTGCTAAACTAGCAAAAAAAAAAAAAAAAAAAAA
>VXBB01005108.1:361748-408979 GCA_013399915.1 Illadopsis cleaveri | reverse complement strand
TAAAAAAAAGAAAAGTATGCATAGTGAAATTAATGCTATTTTTACATTTTAAAAAAATATTTTTTCAATTATATCTCTTAACTCAGAAATTATTTGATGACATTTTCTCATTGATGTGAAAGTAGATATGCCTCCTGGAATTGTGCTAATTTTTTTGAAGGCGTCATTTAGAACAAATAAAAGAGTTAGACTCAAAATATTCAATCTTTCTTGACATTAGGGGTATGAAATGTTTCAGGGTTAGTGTGGAAATTATTCTTAAGTTCAGCACTGTGTTGTGTTTTGACTGTGTTGAAAGAAAATGCTTTGTTCCAAAACCAATTATAGCATGCATTTTTTAAGCAATACAGATTTATGGAGTTTTGAAAATGAAATAAAAATCATATAGAAGAAGAAATGGAATTGAGCTTTATTTTATTTAGCTGTATACTGTGTGCCTTCCCAGATACTCAGGTATTTTTTTGCTGTCTGCACCCTGTTCTGTGTTTTGAAGGAAGGCATTTTGTTGAACTTTTGAGGAATCAAGCAAGGAGAATCTCTCAGCAGAGTGCACAGTCCCACACACACAAACTCCCTGTAACAACGTTTTGTTTCAGTTCAGCCACAGAAAAGCACCACTTTGTTTTCACTGTGTTGAACAACTCATCCAGAGGAAGAGTCTACTCTGCTGAGCCATTGGCATTGAACAGAGAATCGTACTCAAATCTGCTCAAACGTATTTTCCCAGCACTGGATATATCCTGCTTGATCTTTACAGGCTTTTTCTCCACATTCCTTAAACATGTCCAAAGTGGCTTAGTTTATTCATACTGATTTAACAGCTGGAAGAAAATATATTGTTTTTCTTTATTACACTGCAGATCAGCTTCAAATGAGCTCATAGGCATTCTTAGCATTACTTGAGAGCTTAGTGAGATAATGGTTTTAAAATCTTCAACAAACCAGTATCCAGAAGATAATACACTTCATAAAACCACTGACTTCATCTTACCACTGTTTAAATCCCTCTAGCATTTAGAGAAATCGGTGTCATTTTTGTCCAATAAAATAACATTTGTAAGGTGTTAAAAGTTCATTTTAAAGTACTGTTGATGTAGTTCACAGGAATTTGCCTTAATGGCTTTTGTAATCCCTGGGTGAAAAAGCAGACCATTTGCTTTAGCAGATTATCTGTTTGGTTGGGGTTTTTTTCCAAATAGAAAGCTGTGAAAGGAATTTAGTTTACTGACAAAGCAAAAAAGTAAAGTAATTTCATTAACTATGTTAATTTGGATTTCCACAGAAAAAAAATCCCAAACTATGGTTTATTACATTTTCAATTACAATTAATGTATTTTTGAAATTCTAATTAAACGCCTGAGTGACAAAAATATTGTGTGGTTTTGTGGTTTTTGTAAAGAGAGAAGTGTAATATACATTTTATGTTTTCCAAATTTGAAGTTACTTGGCAGATTCTATCACAGAATTGCATTCCTGATACTGGGCTTGAAATACAGCATTTATTGCTCTCTTTTGAGAACATAAAGTTTTGCTTTCAGGGTCCTTTCTAGGAGAGATGATAATGGGTGTGAAAAAGAGTCTACGTAGACCTTTTAACTTAATGTACTCACAGTGCATCAAAACCATGTAAACTTCCTACTATTCAGATTAGAGTTTGGCCTTTTGAACTTTTACAGGCTTTCTGCAAATTGCCAGCTGTAAGGGATCCTCCATGAGAAAAATCTCTGATTCAGGAAACCAGGCTCAGGGATGTAGAGTATGCAAAACACTTGCTTAGAAAAAAGAGGCATTAGGAAATTGCCTCACTACATATAACTTCTGTGCTGGTACTGTTAATAACATTACTTCTGATGAAATAAAATGTTTCTGAAATGATTCTTTCACCTCAGTCTCTTGTTGAGGAAGATTTTTGGCAGAGACCTTAGATGCACAGAGGATAATTACACATCATAATCAGAATTTAAGTGTTTTCCACTCTAAGACATGGAGAATTGCAGTGAGAAAGAAGTATTTGCATTTACATGTCTTTTGTATGTAAGTTTTGAAGAAAGATTTACGTAAGAAAAGATCAAAATGTAAAAAGTAGAATAAGAGTGGAAGAAAAATAGGCCAGGCTAGAAGTTCAAGTGCTTTATCTCACAAGCACATACCCTTAGGAGTTCTGTTGCATATAGTAATGTCAGCCATTGCATGAAACAAAATACTGATTCATAATTCTATAATAAAATACTTTCTAGTGTTGAGAATACAGAGAATGCAAAATAAGGACATTCATTAAAACACATCTTGCCAGTTTATCTAGCAAATAAAAAGAAATATATAGTAATAATTGAATTTCAGGAGGAGTGTTAAAACAGTTGAGGCATCTTTTCAGACAGATACATCAGTGAGCATGGCTTCCTCATATTGCAATTGATTCCAGAAATTTAAAAGTTTCATTGACATGTTCAAAATTGATACATTTTGCATTACTCCTTCCCTGGTCAGCCTGTTGCTGAGCCAAGACAGAGTCGCTTTGCGTGTCTGAATTTTCATGTCACCTTTCTCTCTGATTTATTATAAAACAGTAAATTCCTGAGCTTGGAGAAGTGAGTAGGTACCTTCTTCATGCCTAGTACTATGGGCTTGCAGTATCGAAGATCTGCATCTTAGGCTCTTGATAATTCTCATGGCAAAACAGAGGGCAATGAGTCTTTTCTTCTTAAAGCAGCATTGATAGCCTGCTTCTTTGCACATCCTTTGTGGATACACAACCACATCCTTGTGGATACAAAACCAAGAAGAAATCTTGTCTGAATATAATTTAAAGTATATTTTACCTATGTCAAATTGTGTCCTCCTCTGACAGAGCCAAAACTACTTCAAAATCTATCACAGTCTGTCAATGTATGCCCTGTAGCATTGAAAAGAATGTGCAAACAGGGCTTTTTAAAAACATAGGATGGGCAGCCCTCCATCTTCCATTAAGGGAACACAGAAAGATATTTTATAGATTTTGGTCGGTTGAGCCAGGCTGTGCACGCTTTTCTGCCCCTGGACAAAGCAGCATTCAATGACTCCCATACTCACCTGCCTCTTCCCCTTGCCTCTAGGGAAATCCCACCTGTGCTACCAGCACAATCATGATCAGATTTTGGCGCTGTGATTTTCTTTATGGCTTATGAAGTGACTTGCCAATATCACTGCATCTCTGTCCAGCTTTACTGTCAGCAACATCTGAGAAACCTTGGAATGTGTTCTTTTCAGGGAAATGTATTCAGTAAGATCTCTAATACTAACAATACTGCTTAGGCAGAGCAATTTTGGGGAAGGATTTTTGTTTGCATGCAGCAAAAGTTCTAAATCTGAGACCCGGTGACAGGGCGTATGTGTATTCTTGGAGTATGGCTTCTGTTAATCATGTGGGAAATGACACATACTTTGAATGTTAGAGTTTACTTCCCAAGAGAACCATTGAAGCATTCGTGTATTCCCGCAGGTTTTTCTGCTCAGAATGCAAACCAGTTTGCAAACCTTATTCATATTTTAATTGATCTCATGAATTCCAATTTGCAAAAAGAGTGTATGTCAGGTCTACATTTGGCAGAATAAAAGTTTTATTTCAGTCCTTTGAGAGTGGTCACAAAAATCAATGTTACAATTGCAGGCTGTAAGATGTGTAAATTTAACTTCCCAAAAACTGTATTTGCAACCTTTTTGCAGTGACTGAGCAAAAAACCAGAAGAGAGTTTAAGGCTACCTAGGTGTAAAAGGAAGAGCTGCTATAAAAAAAAGGAAATGGTAGGTAACTTATTCAACTGACTGAGGATTGATTCCTTTAATGAGCATAAAGGTCAAGTATGTGATAGTACCATTAATCCTGGGGGTTTAGGATTTATCTGTAAACATTTCATATAAATATATAATTTTTTTGCCTTCTGAGTTTGTGCATTGATTTTATATTGGTTATTTCCATTATCCTCACAGTTTTTCCTTAAGAACCCATTTTTCCATTCAGTGCCTTGCTCACTCAGAATGAAGGAAATATTAAGAAATTGAAATCAAATTGATAATTATTCACTGCACATTGGGAATACAGAATCTGCCAAACTTTGTGTTTTTCCAATTTTGCAGATTACTTTGGCAGTCCTTTTTTCTTTCTGTTGTGCACAGGCACCATTTTATTGCAGTGCCCCTTGATGCAAGCTGAGGTACATATCTTAAGTGCATTTCCTTTAGTGCTTCAACGGCATTTGTTCTTGTCACTCAGTGGAATAATATGACAGGAACAAATGACAAGCTTCTTGCTTGCTAAATACAAAATGGTGTGCACACAGCTGAGAGAACTCTTGCTTGTTTTGTTTTTGAAAGTGCTTTGTGGAAAATCAAATGCTAGTGAGAGACAGAACTTCTTTAACGATTTTCTGATTTAATGTACACCTGACAGACCTCCGTGGAAAAGGAAATCAATCTTTCTATTTTTTTAGATTTTTTTAACATATTTATGAATTTTTAGCCTTTTCATACAACGAAAAGGGACAGATACAAATAGAATTCATATAACATGAAATAGATATCTGTGTATCATTGATATAAAAAATAAGAAGCAGTGTCAAAAAAATAATCCTCAGAAATATGAAACAAGGAAGTCTGTACTGTGAAAAAAGGACAGTGTAGCAGTGATTAACATTATAATTGTATTCACTGCGTAGATTGCATTTTACCAAGTAAAAAATTGGACTAGAGCAAGCTAATATTTCTAATTTACATTTAAATACTTTCTATAAAACAAATAGTCATGCAATTAATACCTGAGGGAATACATAATCATAAATACTCTATTCAGATAATACCAGAGTACTTATAATACAGAGGCTACATATTTTTATTAACTGTTTTCAAAAGAATAACAAAACCATTATATTTCATAATCATTTATCTGTTTGCTTCCTAAAATTCTTAGTTACTTTTCAGTATTTTTAATGGAATTTAATTAAGAATTAAATCAGTGAGATTTAAGAGCAACCAAATATGATTATTGTGGCCCAGTAAAGTGGCAAACACACAAGCTCAAAATAAATTTCATTCAAAGGTCATTAAAAATGTGGTGGTGACTACTTACCTTTGAGTGAAAATGTGAAATTTCCCTTGGAAGTTGTGTTCCTGATATGCATTTCTGATAGATTGCTTTTCATGTATAAAAAGTTTACATTTTGAATTGCAACAGTGTGAAAACCTAGTTTTAAGAAGAGGTGAAACTGTGAATTTGCAACCCAGTAACAATTTTTTCGCTACTGAAAAATCATTCATATGTCCAGAAAATACTAAAGAAGTCTAATGGAGACTTCCTAGATGCTTTGTTAGTATGGAAAAAAATTAAGCCTACTTATTATGTGTCATGTATCCTGACATAATCATAATGAACACTGTGAATTAGACTGTGATGGAAAATGCTAAGTACATGCAACTAGAACATTAGGAAATTGTTTACTTTGGGAAAACAACTGTATTCTGGGCTAGGCTTGTTTCATTTTTTGCCAGAAAGCCTCAGGCAGCTGAGAGACTAAAACAAAATAGTAACTGTTATCACTATCTTCAACCAACCTTCTCCCCAGTGAGATGTTTCACAATAAGGAGAGATTGTTTTTATAACTGCTTGCTAGCATTTGGGAGACATAACACTGGGACATAATGCCTTCTGGATTTTCTTGCTACCAGAAGATTTTGTAAAATGTTCCCTTCACAGAGATGAAGAAGGAAAAGTGGCCATTCTCTTTTATTCATGGTGTGAGATGTCAGGATGACTTGTGCTGTGCTTGTCAGGTCCCTGTGCATGTGTGTACAAAGAGCAGTGCACTGATGTCAGCAGATTTGTAATCCCACAGACCAGAATCATAGAATCGAGAATGGTTTGGGTTGGACAGGACACTAAAATTCTCTAGTTACACCCCCCCTGCCATGGGCGGGGGCACCTTCCACTAGACCAGGTTGCTCAGAGCCTCATCCAACCTGGCCTTGAACACTTCCAGAGGTGGAACATCCATAATTTCTCTGGGAAACATGTTCCTGTGCCTTACTATCCTCACAGTAAAAAGCTTCTTCCTAATATCTAATCTAAACCTGCTTTTTTCAGTTTGAAGCCATTTTGCTTTGTCCTGTCTCTACATGCCCTTGTAAATAGTTTCTTTCCATTTCTCTGGTAGGCTCCCTTCAGATACTGGAAGGCTGTTACAATAGTCTCCCTGGAGATTTCTCTTCTCCTGGCTGAACAGCCCCAACTTTCATATAGAAATCTCCTTCTATTGTGGTCATTCCAGGAAAGTGTTAATGCATAAACGCCAAGGCAGCAGAAAACCATTTTACACATTTTACCATTTTACTTAAGAAAATGTTCATATTGTTTCTAAATCACTTTTTATACGATGGATAAATAAATTATATTACATTTGCATCTTGGTCTGCATGTTCACAATCCCTCAGAATACTCCCATTCTTACTCTTGTTAGATCTGAATATAGGAGGGCTCTTTTGGATAATTAAGAGGAAAAAATAGCCTTTCAATCACAGAAATGTAGACTCATTCTCAGAATTTTGTAAACCCTGGTTGCATAACTATTCATTTAATAGTTGCATAGCAGTAATTTATACATAAATATCTTAACATAAAGTCAGACTTTCTACAGAAAACGTGTAATTATTCTGGAGAAAATAAAAACTTGTCAATTTATTCCAGTCACATCATCTGCAAATTTGTCTGTAAATATGTCTCAAACCAGGGTCCCTTATTCTCAAGATGTTTCATTCTTCCACTGAATTTTCTCTAACCTGAGCAGTGAAGTCTACCCAGATTTGACTTTTTGGACAATAAATTGACGCAGAGAGAAACTAGGCATAATTAAGCCCTGCATTTTTAACAGTCTCTCCCTTCATATCTTCACTCCCAAACCATTCTTTTTCATCTGTTGATTTTCCATTCCATTGCTGTCTGGCTGCAATTTGAACATTATCTGAGATAAGAGTGAAAGGTTTTTCTTGTGATAGTTCCATGAAGCCAAACACTGACTCATTTCTTCTGTATATCAAAGTCTGAAATAGATCAAATAAAACCAGTCTGAGAAATATTTCACTCTCTCTTTTCTCCTCTCTTGGAGACATTGATGTATGTCTCTTGGGATAAAAAATATCCTACTCTCCTATCCATGGTGCTGACACATTGGTCTTGTCACTGCACAGTGACTGATAATAATAATGGTTGAAATCACTTTCAGATATACTCATGACCAAATATGGTCTAAACTGAAGCTGAAACATTGTTCATGCTATAATTGCTAGGGGAAAATGGTCTTCATGGTTTCTTTTGTTACTGTTTTGTTGGGTTTTTTTTTAATGTCACTTTCTGAACTGTGCAATAAAACAGTAAGAAGGCTGTGCTGGTGACAACCATGTCAGGAAATTCAGATTTACCTGCCATTCTTGAGATGCAGAGATTTATTTATGTATCTGTAGATAGTTGTATCTATGGGTATAGCTAAATAATTGCATTTCAGACTTTTTCTATAATCTTGAAGAAAATGATGCATGATTTGATCCTTCACAGGGTCCCATGTTTGTATTCTGATCAAGCCTTACCAAGCTCAGAATTTTTTATTTGTTTCTTTGGTGATTTTAGCCTTGCTGTCATGCCGATTACCATATATGCAGAAGCTTTAGTAAAGCAGTAAGATAGATGTGACCAATAGAGCACTGGCCAAAACATGACCCCTTTAGGAAGGCTAGAGGTCAGCAGAGGTGTATTGTCTTGAAGACTGTTAGGAAGGCAATCTCAAGACAGTGCTTGGCAAACAGTATTTTCAAGATACTATTAGTATGAAGGTAAACTGTTAAATAGCAGTGGAGCTTCCAAAGCCTGAACAGACATGGGACTGATTATGAGTGCCCCTTAGCCAGTCTTAATGCTAATGTTAGAGAATAAGGGTGCTTTTTTGTTTAAAAAAGTGGACAGAGGCATAGAAGTCTGAGGCTCAACACATTCCAGGCATGTCTCTCACTTCCAAACATGATTTATAGGTGATTTTGTAAAAGTAATAAAAAAAGTAACTATACTCAGTCTCCATCTTAAAATTGGAACAGGCTATTAAGAGAACTGGAAAGCCTCTAGTTTAACAGCTGGATTGAAGTGTTTCATTTATTTAGAAGTGCAAAAGAGAGGCTAAGAAAGACTATGAACACGCTCTCTGAATATTCCTGTGCTAAACTGCAGTGTGAGGAAAAATTGCTTAAATGAATATGTTAAAAGACTGTTAAAAGAGCTCCTGAGCACTGGAGTGAGAGAGAGTCATGCTGGAAATACTCTTGTCTTCATAACACCGAGGCTGTGGAACAATGTTTCAAAAGGAGGAGCAGTAAAAGATTTCATTAGTTCTTAGATAATTTATGAAAGGTATAGAACATAATTATTCACCATGACAAAGCATGGGATTGTCCAGACAGAGTGACATAGAGAAGAAAGCTGATCAAAGGAGATGATTGTCCTGCTCTGCTCTTCACTGGTGCAGCATCACCTTGAGTACCTTGTGTGGGTGCCAAAATACAAGACATGAAAGTATTACAGATTGTGCAAAGGAGGGGAAGGGTATGGAGGGGGAGGTGTATGAAGAGTGGCTGAGATCACTTGGTCTGTTCAGCCTGGAGGAGAGGAGACTGAAGGGACACCTCATCACAGCTACAACTTCCTCGTGAGGGGAAGAGGAGGAGCAGGCACTGATTTCACTCTGGTGGCTGGTGATGGGACCCAGGGAATGAAGCTGAGTCAGGGGAAATTTACCTTATATCAGGAAAAAGGTTCTTTGCCCAGAGGGGGTTTAGCACTGGGACAGCCTCCCTGGAGAAATAGTCACAGCCCCAAACTTGACAGAGTTCAAGAAACATTTGGACAAAGCTCTTGGGCATGTGGAGTGACTCTTGGGGGTGTTCCTGTGCAGGGTCAGGAGCTGGGCATTGATGATCCTTGTGAGTCCCTTCCAACTCAGGATATTCTATGATTTTTTGATTCTGTGACCCCGTAAGACTTTGTCATCACCTTCTATAATATTGCTGTTTCAGAGCAATCAAAATGCTTCTATTTCTAGTGCTGTTAACCTGACATATTTTATGGATACTAAACTGTGTTTAAAATAAAAGAGCATATGCAGAGCTAAGATCAGCTGTTATTCCAGTTGTTTATGAGATGAAGAGGTAACAGCAGTGTTGGAGATACAGTTATCCAGGAAGCACAAGGAGCCATGAAGTTTAAAATTAAAAATATCATGCCACTGAAGTGTGATGAAGTTATAACAGCTTTATGGCCATTTCTCCAGTAGGCTGCCTTTGCTTTACAGGCCTTGGTGTGCCATTAAATTCACTATGAACAGCAAACTGGGAAAGAGCAGAGAAATTTCATGTCAATAAATAAATGGGGAATTAAAATTGTTTCTTGTGAGAGAGTCAAAGGATTTGGTTAATAACAATATTAATCTTTTTCTAATTCTGCCTTCTTCTTTCCCAGCTAGCATATGGATGTGGTCTTATTTTGATGAAACATTTGCTGGCAGTAGAAAATTTAAAGAAAGCAGATTAACATTATGTACTGCAAACACTGTTTTTCAGTACTTTTATACCTTAAAAATATCATTGAGGAAAAAAAAAATTGATCTGAATTCCCAGGGAGTATGGTAGTGCCTAGATTCAGGAGAATCGTTAAGTCAAAGTTTTCTATTAACTCCAACATACAAAATTTAATTTTGTCCATACAAAAGCTACTATATTTCTTGCGGTTGAGGCATACCAGTTTTTCTAATATAAAATATAAAATACATACAGAAAGACTCAGGAAAAAAAGAAGAAACATTCTCAGTCCATTGTGAGATGCCTAGAGGATAGGTTGCTTTTGGGCATTAATAGAAGTTGAAACCCAAACCCATAACAACCCCAGATCTGTAGGCCTCAGCTCTCTGTGGTCCCAGTTTGTTACTGCTTAAGCTTGAGGATTTTCCCTGGGACCTTAGAGTGGCTGACAATTTTTCAGCTTGACTTTAATATTATTTTAAATCACTGAAATAATTAATTTTAAGAAATTCTTTGTGCTTTGTTTTTGCTGTAAGGGATTTTACTAGACGGGTTTAGTGAAGCTTACCAAGCTATAGTTTTTAAGAAGAAAATGGCAGTCTGCAAACAAGGCTTTTCTGTGTATCACAAACATTTTTCACTGACACTTGACAAATGAGGGTGTAGCTGAAGAAGGCTTGAGAAAAGGAGATTTTTGAAGACACACAGCTAATTGATAATCCAATTTGCTCATGCTCAAGAGAGATTTTCATCAGCCAGTCACTTTTTGAACAAAGCTTGTCATGTGCTTAACCAAAAGATTCCTGAAAAGATAACTAATTTATCTTATTTTTTATTACTTTATTGATTTTATGCTCTACCATATCAAATGTTATGATTAGTTTGAAAAACATCGTATCCCTGTGGCTTGAAAAAAGAATTCTTGAATGTCCTCCAACAAGATAAAGTACATTGTTGAAATTATATCTGTTGAAAAAGATTTCTGAAGGCAAGAAATTATCCAAGTTAGCAAGCAATTTAGCAAATTAGTGTAGCGTTTCAGTAAGCATCCAGATTAAATTAGTGTGGAATTCTGTATTATAACTGTGGTGAAAAAACTTTTTATATCCTCATAGTTTTGACCCTTTGAATGATCACCTGTCATGAGAGTACAGTTAAGACAATGTCGTGTCCTTGTATCTACACTAAAAAGGGACAACAGTGGTTCCTGTTAGTGTTCTGCATCTATTATTAGTTTCTATATTACTCTGAATGAAAAGCTGTGATTATGAGGTCTGTGAGTTGATATTTCACTCTGTAAAAACCAGTATGCCTCTGGTATCGCCTATGCTGTGGTAGGTCTTTGACAACAGTCCTTTTTGTCTTTTTCAGAGGTAAACACAGATGAAAATGGATAGGAGCATCACATGAATGAAGTTGTCTGTGACACCTGAGTGAGGTAGCTGCAGGTTGTGAAATCATTTCTTGTTCCTAAGAGTGAGAGAGGGGAAAAATTCATACTGAGACGGACAATGTCTTCCTCTGTCACAAAGGTCATAAAGCAGTATTGATGAATTGTGCTTTTGGATCTCTCAGAATAATGCTAATTTCAAATTCCTTAAGTAACTAGAGTTCATAGTAGGCATGTGATAAACCTGAGGGTCAAGGTGACCCTTATTTTCAAGCAAGATAGATATTCATATATAGACCGGAATTTACAGTGTGTGATGTAATACTTGTGTCCTTATTGCATTTCATTACTGATGGCAAGGAAGCAACTTTGGATAAATGTGCAGTACAAAAGAGAGTAGGTATGCACCAGAATCAGATTTCAGATTTAAAAAACCCCAAACAAACAAAATACCCAATGAGCACTGCTAAATTTTTGGAGACAATGGACTGAAAACCTGGTATTCTTCTTACAAAAATGAAGGAGTTTTATTTTGTAGGGTGGGAGAGATGTAAATTCAAAGCTTTATCATGATTTTGAATCATACTTAAAATAGTCATATCTTGTGTCCACTGTAAGACAGGACCCCAGATCAGGAGACAGCTGTGATGTAACAGGCTACCTGGAAAGAGGTAATATAGTCATTTAGATTAGGGGTTTGTGCTGTGCCATTACTCCCAGATGAAAATAAAGCCAAAGAGAGCTTTTAGCCTATGGCATGCTATTGGTTGGCGTCATACTTAGCAAAACACTGTGGTCTCCTTTTAAATTCAATATATGTGATTTTTTCATTGCCTGTTCTCAGACATGGAAACTGACAATTTTTTAAATGAAATATAAATGGTCATTTAATATGAAGTTAATATTTTAGTTGATATAGTTAGCTATGTGTTTTCTCTAAGGGACAATTAGCCAGTACATTGCGTTATTTGTGTCTTCCAGTGTTTGCTGTGAGTAATAACTAATAATAAAGAGGAATAAAGTACTGAGTCTGCCTCTTTGAAATATTCTGTTTTGCTACGACAGACATGGGGAGTAGAAGATTAATTTTAATGTACCTACCTGAACAGAAAAAAATTATTAAATAAATTATTTTTTTGCATTTGAAGGATCAATTATATAATGAAGCAAAAACCTCCTGCAATACTTATTGATCTTCTCAGGGTTTTTCTGTGCCAAAAATAAAAAAGTTTTTGTTACAAATTTCCTTCAATTGCTTTTACTGGAGTATTTTTCCTCAAACCTTTATACAGTTTTTGACTAATCAACACGTAACACAGTCTATAATTAAAACCAAACTGAATCAAACCAACAAATCCAAACAAAATTATTATTTATTGTATCAATTTTCTTTTCTTTAAAAAAACAAACACCACATTTCTTAAGTACAAATTTTGCTTCATGTGAAGAAAACTTACAATGACTTTTTGATAATACAAGGATTTTTTATGGAAATCTTTTCTAATTCTGGTACTTTAGTCAGTAAGAACAATGCCTTTAGAAAAATATTTTTAGTTCAGCACAGAAAGATATGACCTAAAAGGAAGTGATTACAGCTCATTGCAAGATTTGCACCAGTGGTACCTTAGTCTTGTATGCTTCCAGGATTATTACTGTGGTGATAATGACTTAATTACAAGTAAATTTTGCTTGAGTTATGTTTCAAGTAACAGAATGCAAGATAGATATTATGCAAAGCTCCTTGCATATTGATGTAAATTTCAAAGCAGCCCCTGTTCTGTAAATATACCTTTTAGAAGTTAGCAAAATACAAGCTTAGAAAGTACTTAACACTCTACCTCCTACTCTGTCTTTTAAATGTTTAAACTATGGTAGCAAATAAATTTTTATAGTTATTTATATTTTGGGAGGATAGTACCTGCTGACTGAAAAATAAGAAAAAATGGTAGTGAAAAGGTAAAAAAAAAATATAAGCAAAAACTAGTCTCTTAAGTTGACCTCAAGACTGAGAACACATTTTTGAAACAAAGAACAATCAAGGATGGAGGTAATTGAGAAGTCGTAAAGTGAGATAAATTGAAATGTTGATCATCAAAGGTGCATGGTGTTTCATTAATGTTCAGCCTCTTCTGCTAAAATGATTGATTTCTTAGATGGAATTAATTCAGTGAGCTTCATCTGTATCAATTTAAGTAAATATCTTTTGCTGTGTTTTGCAATATGATATTATTGTCTATAGTGGAAAGTAAAGGAATTGATAAAAGAACAAGGGATTGTATGAGAAACTGTCTAAGAAGGCTATCGTGGGTCATGCCAAAGGTATATTAACAGGAATCACATCCCTCAGAAGCTGTTTCTGAGATTGTTCCTGTTTCATTCATTCATTAGTAACATCAGGATATGAAAAAATACAACTCTATATGGTTTTTTAATTTGGGAGTCCTTGACACTGCCAAGATGACCAAAATGTTGTACAAGAAGGGTCAAATGTCCTTTCTGACTGAAGAGTGAGAAAATTGATTGCACGAAGTGCAAAAATCTCATAGTCCAAACATTTTTAGTCTGAGGCAACAATTAAACAGCTAGAAATAAAAGAGAGGGAAGAGACCTATCTATTGTGACTAATCATACAACAACTATGAACTATCAATATGAAACAATTTGAAAAAAATCTCATGAAATTCAAGGATGGAGTAGTTGAATGAAATACTTTGAAGTAAGAAGTGGAAAAAATCATTCTACGAGACATTAGTAAAATTTTGCTGCATTCTGATGTACCAGTAATTTGGAACATATTCCAAAGTGATCAGAGCACTGAAACATCTGTATTATGAAGAAATATTAAAAGAGGTTCATTTATTTGGCCCAATTTGACCAAATAAGGCTAATACATTATATGATAATTCTTCATATTTGAGGCAAATAGAGGGAAACAAAACAATTATTGAAATGAAACTTAATGTCGTAGAACATCAAATGTTTAAAAATTAGTTGAGAAATAATTTGATTGACAGGTTGAATATGACTCTTAAATTTCCAAGGATCAACATTGAAAAGCTAGTAGTGGCAAGGGGAAATTTCTCCTTTTCCTCTTACTTTTTGTTTTGTTCATAAACTTATGGAAAAGAGCACGTAACTAAAAGATGTAACTAAATATACACATTTGGTTTGGTAAATTGAATTTCTGACATGAAACTACAGGTATGTAACGTGTTGCTATCTCAAAGGCATTGTCTTTTTGTGCTGTAAGAGTTTCACGTTTCAGAACTTCTGAGTCTCTGTGAACCAGTAAGGTCCTTCTGACCCTGGAAGTCACTTTGCCCTTCAGCTCTCTTGGTTGTGCTTTTTGTCCTTGGGAAACAGGAAACTACAGCTGAGGGCAGGAATTAGATAGAGGAAACTTTTTGTCCTAAGCACACTAGAATTTTTCATCTTTCTGGTATTTATGTTCAGATGGTCATGACTACACCAAACCCAAATAAAAGGTGTTAAAATGGAGGATAGAAGGAAGAACTGGGGTTATTCTTCATCTCTAGTGTAGAACACACTTTATACTGGGAATTTTATTTAGAATATTCCTTGCTCTTGCAGACACTTAGGATGTTGGATTGTGATGGAACATGCCTTTGAATCCAAGCGATATTTTCCTGTGTTACACAATGGCTGCAGATTTTTGACCTTTTTACCAGAACTTAAAGTTAGTGAACTTGTGTTTTGGAAAACATTTTTCTGGCCAGTGATTCCTCTCACATTCTGTGGCCCTTCTGAGGTATCCAGAATGACAATCTACAATGATAGACACCTGGTGTTTAGAAATCAAATCTCCCTTTTACCTTCTGTGATATTTTCAATTCTATCTTAAAAATACCAACTTGCTTTTAAATTCATGAATTTTATGATTAAAGAAATGGAATCCAACTCTATTAGTTGGATTTTAATTCTCTTTTATGGAGCTTTCAAGAGTCTAGAGCATTCCAGAACAATGTCTGGTGAAGATTTCTAAGCAAATTTTAGTTCGTACCTTGATTGGGTATGGTGACATAGGTACTATCAGCTTAGTTAGACATGAAAAATCCTTACACTTTTTTCTCTGAGAAATCACCACTCTACAATAGCAAGGTGGATGCCAGATTCAAAGCTAAGGTTATATGACTTAGTCATTTGTGTCTCAGCTTTAGTTGCAGAAACTCAAATCTTAAATACTGTTCAAAGTTGATCTCAGTACAGAGGCCATCTAGTCCACTGTATCAAGCCAGTGAGTTTATGAGATCTACAAGTTGATGAGTATTAAAAAATGAAAATACATATAAAAAGTTTTGTAAAATTTTAAGAGATTTGGCAGCAATTTATTTGTACCTGTTTATATGGCTAAAGCTTCAGACTATAAGGTATAAAAGTATTTCTCTTTCCTATTGACTAGAAAGCCAGCAGGTGACTCTTGATTTGAATGAGCTAACTTGAAGTTCAACTTTCCCTTTCCATTCAGTGACAAAATATGGTTCTGGGTACCAAAATTAATTAGATTTTAAAAATTACTGTATAGTGCAATATCACTTCATCTTAGAGATAAGCTATTTCAAATTAATCATAACCTTTCTGCTTAAAAGAAGAAAATCAAGGACAAAAATGACAATGATAATGTAAAATCCTTTCCTATTTTGATGATGAATTTCAGCACTCTTTTCTGCTATTTACTATGGAATGGTAACATGCCATTCAGTAGCACAAAGGATTAAGTTGTTTCTCACTATGCTCATGTGTGATTTTGGGTGCCCAGTACAGTTTTCACAATATAGCATTATAGAAGACTTCAAGTATAGCTGTTTGACTCCCCTTGACTGAAACAGACACACAAATGTCCCACAAAAAATCCTCATCCAACCAAACATCTTGGCAAGGATGAAATCATTGTGATGGTTATTAGAACAGGAGTGAGAGCAATTTCAGATCCGCTAGGGCAGGATCAGGCCCTGTGACTGGCTGAAGGCAACTGCTCTAAAATACTGCTTCAGGGGAATAAAATCCTTTTTCTTTTGTTGTTATTGTCATTTGGCTGAAGAAGAATTCACAAGGGAATTATTTTTACTGAAAGGCATATTAATTTTTCTTTTTATTGCTTTTGTCTTAAAAACAATTTAAACAATTTTTATTGAAGCAACTTTACTTTCCCATATAGATACAAATATTTATTCTCCTCAACTCTCAAGAGCTTATTGATTCTTGCTGCCTTGCTTTCTTTTGCTTCTAACACAACCTCTCTTTTGTCTTGCTTTCTCTCAAAAGAAAAAAAACCTTTGGAAAGTTTGACAAGCTAGTGCACTACTGCCCATCTGCCTACAGTATTCTTTAGGGATAAAGAAATTTTGTGTTGTGTTTAGATATTCTGTGTTCATACCGCTGCTACATTTTAAATTTTCAGTGCCTTAAGTAGCTGATTGGTAGTAATTACCTGTATAATATACACTGGGTCTTGGCTATTGCATACATAACTCTCTCAGTTACCTTACATATGTCCTTTCCATTGCAAAAGGACAGAAGCACCATACAGGTTTGCTTTGAAGAGCACAGCAAGTACTTATATGAAGTGGTTGAGAGGCTGTGGTTAGAAGCAAGTGCACCTGAATTCCATGTGGCCCTTCTGTCTTTTTCCACATGGTGTTTCCCTTCCTGTCCCCCCTGCTTTTTTAAAAAAAAAGCCAACAAAAAAAAACCAGGCTGAGAAGGTTGCATTCTACATAGTAGTCAGAAGCCACAGCTCCTGGTCTGTCAGCAGCTCTGAGATGAAGCCAGTGGTAGGTGGTGATGGAAAAAATAGCCATTACATGTGAACTAACATGTAGCCAGCCAGGAGAGCACAAGCCCAAGTCTAACCTTAGATGCTTGGACCAGTATCATCGCACTCAATGTATAAATTACATGATATTTGTGCTGAGAATATTATAAGGCAATTTTTTTCATTTTTGCCAATGATAGGCTTTTTTTCTATTCTTAGCTTGAAATGTTTAGACCAGAAATCTTTTATGTTTTTAATCATCCTAGAATAACTAACACATTTTTTCTTCTCTGCATGAACAATTTCAGGCAGAAAAAACCCTGTTATAATCTGAATAATAAGCAGGTTTGGTAGAAACTGGTATATTTGCAGTGTCTTGTTCTCAATTTTATTTCTTGCAAAAGCAGAGAAAAGGAGAGAATTGATAAGAGGATTTCTGTTTTACTGGGTTCCTGTTTTCTTTTTAACTTCAAAAAAGTTTTAGTTGTTTTTGATAGCAATAGTGCTTTTCACTAAAGAAAAAGATTATTGCCTAGCAGACACTAACTTGTGTCATGAGGATAATTATCTTTTCTTAAATGCGAGAAATGTTTGGATTTTTGGCTAGCTAAATCTGTCAGCACTTGCAAAAGAGTTCAGTGTGATTTACAGGAGAACACCATGCCTTCAAAGTTCAGTATCTCTTTATTGTGCTTACTATTCTTGTGAAAAAATGTCTTTTGAAAGCCAGCATAATCCCTATGAGTAATCACTTTAAGAAAACTTTGGCAATGTATTCCTGGCCTGAATTCTTCTCTGGCATGAATGTTACAGCCCACATAGATGATTCTTTGTTACCAAATACCTACAGACTGTAAATCATGCAAAACAGAAGCAAGCATAATGCATGACAAAAATAACCCATATTTTCAAATTTAATTATTGTTACTTTGATTCAGCAAGATGAAGCCAAATTAATCACTACTTTTTGGAATACTAGGATGTTTAAAGTTTAGAAAGAACTTGAGATGTAAATCTTTAAATTTATCTGAAATTACGTATCTGTATACATTCTAGGCTGAAAGCAATTAATTTGAAAACACCCTGGACTGTCGCAGTTGTTTAGAGAGCACTTTGGAGAAGGACAGATGTTCTCCATGACATCCATGAGTCATTTGCTCTTCAGAATTGTCACCATTGGTGGCAAGAAGCAATTATAATATTTAGCTTAGATGCCTTACTAATCTTCTCTAAAAATACCACCAACTATCCTCTGGTAATTGTTCATCCTGACACAGTCCCTGCTCAAATGAGATTGGTATTTTAGAAAGCAAGAGTAAATGTATGTTTCACTTTTGTGAAAGCTTTGTGCAGTTACAGTGCAGGAAGTTTTACTTCTGTACTGTACAGTTCTTCCTGAGCACATATATAAATGACACTGCATAGCATAACAAAAGAACTCTTACACATTTCCAGTAGTATAACAGCTACGTGGAGACAAGCTAAGGACTGTAAATTCAGCTAGATGTGAATTCACATGGTTCTAAAACAAAAATGTAAGGCATATTTATTGCACTGGTGAATTCATTCTGGAGGTATAACAATTACTAAATCTATAGTGTTGGCATAGATAACCGATTTTTCTTCTAACCTTACAGCATAAAAATATCTACCCAAAAGCCCATTTTAAAGTCAATTTAGAAATATCGCAAGGAGGTTATTAGCAAGGGAAGGGTGGGATTTTTTGCTGATCTGTATATCATCAGAAAAGTCACTTTAGTAATGAAGTGTTTGGGTCTAGAATCTGTACTTTAAAGGTCTTTAAATGAATTTCTGTTTGAATCTTGTTTTGAAAACTTCAGTTGTACCTGTAGTTTCACTGCCCAAACAACTTTACCAGCGTCTGCCTGGTATTGTACTTATGAACCAACTGACCTGTTTGATATTTTACCTTGAAAATTTTGATGTAGTACAACCTTAGAGAATAAGCAAGTGCACACATTTTCACGCATTTGAATATTTTAATCTTCTTATAGCTATGCTGCTTTGAGATGTGATGGCTTTTGTTGTTTGGGATTTTTATAGGGAAAAAATAATTATCTAAATCAAGGACATAAATACCCAGTAACCACAGATAAACCAGATACCTTTAGGAAGTGAACACACATCAGCTCGTCTGTATCCTGATGTTCAGTTACTGAAATAATCTCTGAAACACAACTGATTAGGAATGTACAAGTTACTGTGTTTTCCCTACCTTTAACCTTTGTGGCATACAGGAAAATAAAATCTTTTGATTAGAAGATAAAAATGGCGACCATCAATGACAAAAATTTTTAACTCTAAGGATTATTTTCCTTACAGGAAATAGAACGGGAAAATTGTTTCTTATCCGAATAGATGATCAGAAGAAAAGATTTTAAAGGCACAACTCAAGGANGAACAAAAAAAATGTACAATGAACTCAACTTAACTTACAGATTAAACCTTATAAAAATGCACCCCCACAGACATGCCTGAACTTTTAACATTTTTGCTAGAAATAGACAATTATCTTGTTCCTGAAACAAAATTCTAAAATAAATTTACAGAAGAAGAAATTCACTGGAATTAAGATTATACTATCATGTTAAGGCTATAGACAGACCAGGTGTTGCCCTTTCTCTGATACTGAGTTGTAGGCTGATTTAATAGAGGCATTTGAAGATACTTTTTTTTATATTAGGTGGTTGAATTTTGCCAAATAGGTCAAGGCCTTATTATTGTGATACCTGCTTCTCTTATGTTTTTATGATATATATTCAGTTTAAAGCAGAAAATTACAAACTGATGTCAGGTGACCATATCCTTAATTTTCTTACCAAAGTCTCATAACTGCCCCTTCTGCCCTCTAGGTGATAAAGTCAGACATAGAAATATTGGCAATATGTTCAGAAACACAAGTATCTCTTTTATTAGAGAGCCCACCTAGAAAATAAAAGCTGTATTATTTTTAGCAATTACACCATCTTTTGCCCCCAGCTAGATGCACTCACTTATGTCATTACAGATGATAGTGATAAATGAGCATTGTGCCAGAACCTGCCCCTAGTGCCCAATCTTTTTCTGTTTCTACTTTCCTTTGTATCTCTCTTTCTATTGCCCTACATACTCTGTTCAATTCATCTTTGCTGCTTTGCAAAGAGTACAAATAAAATGAATAAGGTGTAACATATTAGCATATTGGATCAGGAATGCTAAATATGCAACAGCTCAGCTATAAATGACTACAGAAATAGAAATGTAACAGAAAATCAGTGCTTTTGTTTTTGTGGAAGCTTGATTTAGGATTCAAATTTATTGCAGTGAGCCATGAAGGTAAGAAATCAATAAGAACAGGATGCTAACTCCAGTAAGATCAGGGAGAAGCAAAAGCACCAAGTTCTTCTGGCTTGCCATGAAAAGTCTGCCAGTCCCATCATTTCTTTATCGTCCCTGAATTCTGCACAGTAACAGGAAGAGAATACATACAGTACTCATAAACTAACTTTAAAACACTCCAGAAATGAGCATAATGGTGTCATATGAGAAAGTTCTCCACTTTCTCCATCTGCTCTAAAGCAATGAGATTATCATGAGTTATAATTTCCTGGAACAGGATCTCTAATCTGCATGAAGAATTCTTGTATTCCCAACAATGCAGTGCAGTTGAAAAGCTGAATTAGAGGTATTGTTTTCTGCCTTGTGTCTCTTTCTATACTGATAACATTACATTTTGTGAGAAGGAAGAAGAGGAAAGTATTGGAGACAGCATAAAATAAAACACTAAATACACTAATTTTACAGACTAAAATAAAGAGAAATTACTTTCAAAAACTGCTAGGTTTTGGTATGCAGTAAATATTGTGTATTCCTGAAGTGGTGCTTTGATCTGATATTTGCCTGTTTTCAGCGCAGTTCACCATTCAGAAGAACAACATAAATGGCAAAACACTCCTTCACCTCACATCAGGCCATTCCATTGAAGGAAGGGATTTGGAGAAAAAACCAAGTATCTAAATTCTTGTCTAGGCAGGTTTGTAAATGCACCCTGAAATCAAAGGTTAGAGTTATGTATGGGGAATAACCCATACAATTTCCTTATACTTGAATATTCTGCATGGGTGTGCACCCCAGTGGGGGTGATGCCAAAGAACAGTAGTCAGGAGAGGTGGAAAAAGTGAACATGAGAATAACCAGAAATATCCTTCAAGATAAATAATCCATGTTTCCTTCAAACCTTTGCACAATTTTTTCAATCCAATATCCCATCCTTTACTTTTAAATTGCTTGGAGCAATTACTTAAATGACCTGCATATTGCATAGCTTCTCATATGACTCATGGAAGAGGTGCATTTGGAATAACATCATATCACATTTTTGTTGCACAATAGGACTTGGTTTGAAAAATTACCTACTTGCAAAGAAAAGCCAGAAATCCCTGGGCTAAATTAAAGGCATTCAGCTTTTACATTTAATTGGTGTGCATTCAAATGAAACCTTCTTCTAAAGGACAGGACTTTCTTGTTTCAATGTCAGTTACTTTCTGTCTTTTAGTGAATCTCACCACTGTTTTTCTGGTTTTCTCATTCCTGCACAAAATATGCAGATGCTTTCGAGAGAATTAATTTACATATTCAACTATAGTGAATTATGATAATGGGGGTGAGATGAGTGAGTTGCTTTGATGCTTTCATTCAATCATTTATATAAGCAAATTTTACATTTAACTTGGTTCCCCATAGTTTTAACAGTGGCATTTGCCAAAGAGCACTTTTAAAAGTGGATAAAGCATTAAAAATGGTAAAACTCTTTGAAAAATATTTAGCTGGATGT
Organism: Illadopsis cleaveri; assembly: GCA_013399915.1. NCBI lineage: Eukaryota > Metazoa > Chordata > Aves > Passeriformes > Timaliidae > Illadopsis > Illadopsis cleaveri. The sequence continues at coordinate 387,400 of VXBB01005108.1, read as the reverse complement.
CTGTAGAGAGAGAAGTGATTAAAATAAAAAACCAGGAAAGATTAAATTTCCAAATTTGAAAAATTTCCCATATAGACTAAAAAAACCCCAAACCCCACAGTTATGAAAGTATCACATTTCCAAATTTAAAAGTTCCGTTTTCTCTTGGAATAGATTCCTATGTTCTCTAAGAAAGTATACAAACCTCTTAATGAAAATTTAAAAAAATATGAATCATCCTATTATAATAATAGATGTTAGGAACAAATTTGGTTCACATTAAATTCTTAGATAACACTAGAAGTCTATACTTGAAGTAATAATGTATTTAAAATATCGATTCTTTTTTTCTGAGAAAGTGATTTCCTACCAGTGCCAATCTTCTGCAACATGTGGCAATAAATTGCACTGCTTCCCAAGCCCGGACACTAAGTGGTGTTGTTTAAAATACAGATAGTTCATTGCTGATAGAACAAGACAACAGGAACCTGACTAATACAAAACTTGACAGCAAGCAGAAGGTCTTCTGTTCTGCAGTCTCTTCCATAATCCTTTTTCTACCTTTGCCCTTCTCTGTAATAGGTGAGTGCTAAAAGAACTGTGCAAACTTGCCTTTGAGTTAATCTGAATTGTCTTCTGGAATTCACTACACTTCAGGACTTACCAATATTTTGCAACACTATCTGCATTGCAGGACTGAAAAGTCATTTAAGGAAAGCTAGTGCTGTACAATTTTGACTGAATAAGGAGCAGAGCAGAGACACATTAGCCCTAGAGCTTTCCAGGGAATTACCTGCAATTCAGAAATGTCTAAATGTAGTTTTCCTATTTCTGATCTAGTAGGGAATAATTTTGCCTAGCTTATTTATAAGGAAAATATTTTATTTTCTGCCCTTTATTGAATTTTAACTGTGCCAACTGCCAGAACAGGACAAAAAAAATTCTGTTCTTTTAGTCTTTGCTGGCTGCACTTCACAAGTTTTCTTCCTTCCTGTTTTTGTCTTTTTAAAAAAAGATTTAAATTATACTTCTTTTTGATTAACTACAGAATTACCAATGTAATGAATAAGAATCTCAATGAATTAATGTATGTTCTTGTTGTGTATGCGGAAATACCAAGCAGCAGAAGCAACAACTCTGTCTCATATCTTATATGACTTTTTTCTTAATTACTCTACCTTCCATTTTATGATTCCTCATAAAGTCCATGTGATGGAAAGCAGAAATACAACATATAAATCAGTGTGCTCCTGCCCTGGGTACCTGTGCTCAGCATGAGAGAAGTTCTGTTTTTATTGCTGGTTCTTCCATGTGGGTATTGCAGATAGAGAGCATGGGAAATAACTCCTTTTTAAACTCCAGCAGAACAAAACAGCTCCATTCTCTCCAGTAAATGATGCAGCGCAATGATACTGAATTGCAGCTACACATCTTAACCTCTTTTTCCAGAAGTGCTTTTGTTTTTAATTCCAGCAGCGATCAGATGGAAAATACCCACATGCATTTTCCATGCTGAACTCTGGGATCCAAATCTGACTCCTGGCAGCTCCCTCTGGGTCCCCACCGTGCCCGTGTTCTTGGATGCATTGAGGGGCAATGTTTTGGCATAATAACAGAAGTGGGAAAGTCAGAACAGGCAGATGTATGTAGACGCCTGGGGCTGTGGTGAGTCCAGAAGCCAGTTTGTCCATTTTGTGGGTGAGTGGGCAACGCCTTTCCTGCCAGACATTTTGAATAGAAGGAAAGGCAGTGTGGTTTTGACCCAAACAGCACTTCCTTAACAACAAGTTAGACCTGAACCTGTGGATGGACACATTCCGAATTCCCTGATGTTCTCTAGGAACCCAGTGGACTGAGGTACAAAGTGTTAGCTTTGCATGGGCTGCTCTGTGGAGACAGTAGATGATATCTCTCTTATGTTGATTTGTTGGTCCTATAGGTGAAGTAAGCACAATCTTTAGGGGGTTGTGCCTTGTGTTGTCCCTTGCAGGGTGAGGAATGCAAGGCCGGGCATATATGCACCAGCCTTTGGTATCTAAAATCAGTAACTGGAAAAAATATACGTAGTTATGAAACATTTGTCTGCAATGTGACCATGAAATTGCACAAAAAGAACCTCAATTCCCATTCTCTGTAGGTCCATTGAGCCCTACTAGTGAGTCATAGCAGGATTTTCTTTCCAGAAAACAGCTTCAGGATAGCAGCCAAAACAGGACTCTCAAGTCACAGGTGAGGGGTTTGTAACTTGTAATAATAGCAATCTCAGAGTGAATTTCTTTTTCATGAGGTTCTTTTAATCCTTTAATTTTGTGATATGATAAAAGACTTTGCGACAGTTTTTTTTAAACACTGAAATGTTCTCATATTGAGGTTATCTAGTGTAGAGTTCTTGGGAATGTGCACATATGCTGCAAACACTATTTTACTGGAAACTTAGATTTTTAATAATGATTAATCTATATTATTTACTTATTTAAGAGTTTTAAGTGCTTCTGAGATTTATGAAGATTTTCAGATCATTTGTGGAGCATTTAAATCACAGATCCCTAACACAAGGAAAAACTATTTTGCTTAAACCAGCTTATACCAGTGTGTTTTTTATATGGTGGAAGGTAAGGCTAGTAACCTTCTTGTAATGTCAGAGAGGTAATTATTGCTTGTCAGTTGTGCCAGCACATATTACTTTTTATTGTTCTTTTTTTCCCCTCCTAAACATTTTTTAATCTTGTTTATCAGATATATTTGCAAAGTAACATGGCAGCTAAAGGACCATTTCAACCTTGAGCTGCATGAAGTGGAGATATTTATGCCTCTCATGGAGCAGGAAGATAATAGACCCTATCTGTATAGTGACAATGAAAGTGGAATATTGCACTGAGAGTTTTAGACACCTTATTTCTTGAAAAATGTAGACAAACTGGATGGAGTTCAGGGAAAAACAATGGATAATAATCATGAAAATGGGGAGATTGCTACATAAGGAAAGATTAAAAGAGACTCAGCACTGAGCTGTAACAAAAAAAAACCCTTCTTTTTTTGAAGATATATTCTCCAAACCTTATATATAAATATAAATATGTATATGTATAACTGCCATAACATTCCCAGTATTTTCCATTTCATATACCAATGGCAAAAAAAAAAAAAAAAATCTGCAGACTGGAAGTTAGAGAGCAGGCAATTCAGGAGCTACTGTGGGCATCAGAGTAAACTTCAGAAGGAAGACAAGATGTCTTTCCTCCACCCCACTTTGTTAGTTAATCTACAAAAAACTATTACACTGGTTCAACTCATTCCCCAAATAATCTAGAACTTCGTGTAAGCCTCACTCACGCAAGCTGTGATACAAATGTAAGCATAGCATTAATATTTCACTTAGTTATTCTGTATCCCAGTTCCCAGTAACTTTAGAGTTATTTTAGAGCTCAAAAATGGATAAAAGACATCACACTGGCTTCTTGAATGAACACTCTTCTTCTGCCCTAACATCAAGCTTAAATCAACCTGGAAGTCAATTCTGAGATAACCCTTGCAAAGGTTTATGTTTTTGCACAACAACTGAAGCCAATGCTTAAATTTGCTTTCTTACCTCTTTTGAGGAGTTATTCCAGTCTTGGTACCTTTGCAGCCATTGACAAATTGTCAATGGCTCTGAATGGACTCAGGCAGCTCAGGCAGGACAGTTATGGGGCAATATAGCAAGGTCTGAACTTCAAGAAAAATGTATGCAAAATGAACAAGTATATACAGTTTTATACTTCATTAAGTGTGTTTTTCCCTAATCTGTTTGAACATATTTCCAATTTCTTCTGATATATGAGAAAAAATGAAAAATTAAGTACTATCTTGCTCGCATGAGAGTCCATACCTAAGGTCACAACCTCATGTAAATGAGCCCTGGTTTTAGCGAAACGAATAGTCTGTTTAAAGGGCTTGAGTTTGGAATGATTACTATTTCTGAGTCTTAACATCTGAAAGCCCTGGAGTCCATAACAGATACAAGTCCCTCATCTGCCGATTTATGCTCTGTGACATAAATCAGAATAGCTCATTGAATTTCATGAAAAGACACTGATTTTAGATTTGGTTTCTACCAAACTTGAGTATTTAAAATGACAAATGTGTTGGGGAAGTGACTCATGAGAATTATCTAGTGGAAATGAAGCTGTTTACTGCACCTTTAAAACAGAAATGATGGTGACACATGCTACAGATTTTGTGTTGCAGATAAGCAAGTAGGGGAGTCTTAAATGAGACAGCAAATCACTTACATCCTAAACTGGGCACTGAATGCAAGATTCCAGTGATGAAAGTGGAATTGTGTCAAAGTCACTGTCCTGTGCTCTGTGCTGCAGCTAAATTGTCACTTCAAGCACAGAAATCTGATTGAATCTAAACTGTCAAAACAGTATCTGAGGGTGTGTATTTGAAATGAAAAAATACACACTCTTGGTTGCAGGTTTCTTTGTTTCTTAAAGATTGGGAAAAATGCTGTGGAGAAAATAGAATGCTGAAATTTTATATTTCCACTGGGAACTATTACTTGGCAGTTGATATGTTTCTCATCTCCTAGAAATAATTATGTATTCAGGCCCCTCAGTTAAATTGGCACATTAAGATTTCTGACGTAGTGTCATAACTGTAAAGCAGATATCCTGCAAGCCAGTGGAAGGTCTGCCTTTTGGGGCCCATCCCGTAGGTGTGTTCAAAGATGTGGGGGAGACACTTGGGGCTGTGCTGGTGTCAGAGGGTGTGTCACTCTCCAGTTGTGGTCTCAGGTGCAGTGTTTCTTGCAGGGGCTCTTGGAGAAGAGCTGGCACTTGTGCACTGAGCAGGACAGCTTGAACAGAGGCCTCTGGGCAGGCTGAGAAGCAGTCTCATTGATGTCAGCATGTGTACCTGGCACTCGGTTGGAGACAGAGTTAATCACATCAAACACGGAGCATGAAGATAATGCAGAGATGAGTGTTCCCCGTTTGAGGGATTGAGGGAGGGAGAGACAATGAAGCTTTGCCATTATATATTCATCCTCCAGCAGATGCAATGAAAGCAGGGCTACAGGTTCACACTGAATGGCTTCTGGCAGAGGAGCTTTCATGTCCTGAAACAACAAGCGGGTACAAAAGAACCACCCTGCCGAGCAGTAGCTTTGAGGGCCCTGTGGCAGGCGCAGCCAAATCCCAGGATCAACAGTCTGCTGCCTGCTCCTCCTCCTCTGGTCTCACACAGCTGCAGAGGCAGGCCATCCTTCTGGCAGCTGCCATCAGCAGGAGAAACATAAGGCTGCAATGGCAAGCTGCGAGATGCAAGGCCTGTGAGTTTGTCCAATGCACTTTGTGTGAGCCAGCCGTATTTTTGTGCTGTCAGTCAAGGACAAGGAGGTCAGCTTGAGGAAGGGGCAGGAGTATTGAAGAGCAAGGCAGATAGAGGCAGGAGGTAGGAAAAAAGTTTATTTCACTGCAGAAAACATGGCTGAAATGCTGCATGCATTCCTAATCACTCATATCACATAAATATGTTCTTGAGAAGAAAAAGAGTCAAGAAGGTCTGTGATAAGATGAAAAAGGAATAATGAATCTGTCTCATACAGGGCAACTGAAAGGCTTAGTCTTCTTTAGCCTGAAGGTTGAGAAGAGATATGGTATCTTTTTTATAAGTGCATCACTGGAGAAAACATCAAGGTAGGAAAAGGGCTGAGAATCTCTAAATTGGCTGGGAAGTTAAACCTAACCAACAAAGCAATAAGGTTCCTGCTGTGGTAATAATAGGGTAAAGAACCCCTTTGCCTTGTCAGAAGTGAGGGCCGATAAATATACAGTGTCATGCCTGCTTTATTAGAACTCTGTTCTTGAAAACAAAGGAGGCTGTTCCTGAAAAGGAACATTGAAAAAAGATGAGAGAAAACAGGAGATTGTTGTAGAATACCATTGTATTTTCTGTGAGACACCAAATAACCTGAAACTTCTGAGAAACCTCTGGACCTGGCACAGCTAATGACATTGCAACATTTCATAGGTGACAGATACCTCTGATAATAACCACCAAAGTTTTGCCTATATGAAGAGCATAGAATTAGATCTGTTCTATTCTGTATTGGGGGAAGGGGTGTATTTCAATTGTTTAGTCTTTCTTTGGTTATTCAAGTGATTGCCAAGTTGCAGAGATTAACATATGGAGCCAGCTGTGCCACAGTGCAGGTTTCTGAGTTGAATAATAAACTGCTTGCACTGCATCTTAGGGATCACAGAATACTATTTCCCTGATCTCTGTATTTGCAGCAATAGTTTGGATCGAAGAATTGTGCTCTGATAAGAAGATGCTATGTTCGTTCCAATATTTGGTTACTTTTGAAATATATCATCACAGTACATGGGAGACATTTGTCCTATTTTTAATTAATATAGGCATTTTTTTTCTTTTTAATTAATGTAGAGGATGTAATTGATCTCAGTCAGGAGAGAAATTTTGGCTCAGCTGTTTACTAGCGGACTCAAGGCCTTACACTTAAATGAGCTGTTTTGTAGCCAACATCACTTAGAGCACTGAGAGTCAGGTGTAGTTTCAGTGTAGTTGCAAGTAAATTGAGGTTTATGATACCTTACATGGGCTGAACCTAGGCCCATGCTATTTTGGCATTCAAGGCAGGCATTTCATACTCACATGTTAAGACTTTTCTGTATAAAAGTTCCTTTAATGCTTGCTCATCATACAAATCCTGCTAATGCCTCTCGATCCACCTGTGTGGTTTTGACGAAGGCTGGGCTACGCTGCCAGATTAGGATGTAGCTGTTTTGTGTCCTCAAAGCACATCAAATCCTCTGGTCTTTACTCCTTTCAGTTCAATAAGGGCTGCATCTAAGTAAACTGAAGGATTTGAATATATTTATTTTCTTTCTAATTTCCTTCCAGTCATGCACTCTGATCACAATACTGAGATCTCAGACTAGGGTTCATAAAAAACCATACACAAATGTATGGTTCACACATATTTTGCTATGCTTTTAGATTTAAAGTTCAGTATTTTCCTTATCCTAATAAAGGAGATTTTGTGCTTTATTTCTTCATTTTATATACTTCCTCAATATCAATCTTGATGTTTTCTTCATCACTTCAGGGTCGTTTCCTTTCACTGACAAATTTTCCTTCAGATACATGTTCATATTCAGGACATTATAATTCCCTTTATTCTCAGGAGATGCAGAATCTCTTTTCATTCTGGTGGTGGCCCAGATACTACCTTTCTATTGTCCTCTTCAGTCTGTCTCTGTAAGTGTCTTGACACATGCCAGTACATTTGACAGCAATTTTCTGGCATATGCTTAGGTAGTCAGTCTCACTAAAAAGCTCTTCTTGTCAACCACTGAATTTCTAATGAAATACCACCAGGTAGGGGAGGTCTTAAAACAGAAGAAAGAGAGAAAATGGTGTGGCTTTCTTTCTCATGCATTACACAGGTTCTATGGAAGGACAACTTGACATCTGTGGGACAAATACTTGAGATCTGCTTTCACATGATGAAATGATAACTCATGGCTCTGCTAAAGCCACTGGTGCCTCTCATCCCAGGTGCTGCAGCTGTAACTTACAATTATTTCCCTTCCTTTGCTTGCCACAGTAGCACAGGTGCACTTTGGTGGAGATGGATCTCAATCATCACTGGAGGAAGAAGGAGGATATCTTCTCACAGGCTTTCTCTGGCAGAAATATGGCAAAATAGTGGGAAGTAAAACTGATCTATCTTACCAACATTTTATTAGTATAGTTCCTACAGCATCTTGATGCAGAGGAAATAATATTCTTTATATATTAATAGATTTCAAAATATTACAACCTCAGCATTCATCATTTAAAGTGTCATTTAACTTTCTGAATACAGGAGGATGTTGTGGTTATTGCAAGTAATGAAGTGTTGGCTAAAGGATTTTAATGGTGAGTATTATAAGTGTAGAGAAAAAGCAGTGAGCCATTTTTTATCATGCATGAAAGCAAGTGGAGTGCCTAATAATTTTCAGGTTAGACCCAGGTGTTGGGAAAAAAAAGATCTTGTGAAAAATGCTCAGGCTGAAATATACAAATCTTATATTCGGTTGCTATAATTTCCTTTAATGAGAATCTCTGAGACATGAGAATATGTCAGGAGACTTCAATCTTGCACTTAATAAAACATCTGAAGAAAACTCCCCCCCAAAAAATTCTGGAATAACTCTCAAACAAGTCACTCTTTACACTTTTCTGTACACTGTTTGCAATACATCAGACATTTTCATTTTAAAACTGTAATCAGCTAAATCGTGAAGGGAAATCATTTATAAAAAAGACAAAAGTATAAAAAATTATCTGCCTCCTGACTCAACAGCTTAATTTGTTCAATAAGTCAGGAGTCCTTGTGTGAATTCAGAAAGCAGAAAAGAATGTATTTCTGTTAATGTTTTGTATGAGACACATTTTTCCATGGAGCTACCTGCAAGGTGATTACCTCATGTAGTTTCATGTCTCATTTACCAAGGCCTTGGAAATAAATTAGGAGAAAAATGTTTTCTGCCACTCAATATGTATAACGAATTTTGTTGTCCAGCACAGTCTTTATATTTGCCCATATGTAAAATGCTTAAAGTGCTCTGTCAGAGTTTTGGTTTTTGCTGAAGTGTGGTCTAAGCAGGGAGTAAAGAAATGCAGGTCAGAAGAAGTACAGAATAATGTGAAGGACAAAGATGGCAAGTTCAGTTTTATATTTACTGTGAATCCCTGACATTTTTTTCAGGTCTTCAGATGACACATTTTGCATCACTATACGTACCTTGTTATGGATTGACAGCAAGTTACACCTTCCAAGAGTCTGCATATTATGTACATCTATCTCTTAAGTAAAAAAAAGAGATGTTTTTCAGTAGGCATCAGGGACCTTCATACAATTTTTCATTGAGACTGACTGTGCCCTGTGCCGTGATTGTTTACAGAGAATGGCAGCTATTGTAAATTACATGAATCAGGTCCAAATTATGCTGGATACCTCTATGTTTTTTAGTTGGTTAATCTATAAGATAATCAGACAGCTCTATTTTAAAGAAATCAAGAAAATTTATTAGGGGAAGGCTGTCTCAAAGCTGGGGAGTTGCAAACATTTTGAGTTTGGAAGAGAAAGTAGAAATAGGTTTGAAAACAGACCTCTGAAACTCACTCTCCAAAGGGTTGAGGAAATTTTGACAGGGACTGATAACCCCTGCTCTTATCTATTTTAAATACAACTATTCCAGGTGCGGAAGAGATTCTGCTTTTACAGATGTGTAAAATATGGCAGTTGCAGACAGTATTAAACCTGCAGCCAATTTGAATTGTAGTATCATCTCTGATGTATATATTGACAGCTGCAGAGTACTTATAGAAATTACAGCATACAAGAACTCTTGAATGAGTTGATGTGCAGAGTAATCAAAATGACTGACCTGTCATTTGATCCAAAATCAAGATATATCAGCTTTTCTTAACTGGTCCTATCCATCGTAAATGGATGTGTTTTAATATCAGATACTTCAGTAATAAGCCTAATTTTAGAATTAGGCTCCATTTAAATGAGCCTAAGGAGGTTAAAGAAATATGCATTTTTTAGAAAGTTGCAATTGTATTGAACTCAGAAGTAAGGCCAAAGTTCCACCTCAAAATAAAAAAAACCCACAAAAACAAAAGGGAAAAAGATACAGTAGGAAGAGAAAGGGCTGGTATTTAACAAAAGTATAGATACAATTCCTACACAAAAATATTGTTTTTTCCTTCCTTTGTTATAAAATCTGCTGAGTTGAACCATGAAAATAGTTAAGAATATCATCCTCCTGCTGGTACTCGCAAGTATTAGTCTTAGGTGATCTTGTGATTAGTTCGTTTAAGCCAAGTGGAAGCAAGAAAATTTACAAAGAAAATGCAAAACTTTCACAACAGGATAGGAGATCTGCTCAACTCAGTCCTTGTTTCCTAGAGGACAATAAGTGTGGCTAAAATAGAGAGGGATGGCTAAAGATGCAGTCATTCTAAGATATGGTAACATATCTCTAGGATTATTGATGTTATTTATTGAACAATTAACAAACTGAATGAAAATACAATAATGTTAATTTCATGAAGTAAAGCAATTTCATTTAGCTATTGGAGTAAGGAGTGAAAGAATTACCCCATGTAATAGGAATACCTGTAGATATTTCATAGAGTTTGTAAATTACAAAATTAAATCTTTATTCTAAATCAGACAAAATAGAAACTTTTGTTTCTGTTATTTACTATAGTATACACATACATCTGGGGAGCAGGAAGCAAAATCTGTCTCATATTTTTTCATGAAAAAGGATAAACCAGTACATTCTACACTGGTTTTCAGTGTACCTTAAAAGTCTCATCATCTTTCCCTAATTAGTACAGTTTTTCAGCCAATTCCACTGTTTATTGTAACTGGCAAACAGCCAATTGTAATTGAACAGCCCTAAATTTTATTAATAACATAGTCATCACTTTATTCACGTCCCCAGGTTTCTCCATACCCATATGCTCCCTTTCCCCTACTCATGACTAGCTTATCTCTTCAGACAAAATGAACAAAACATCAACAGTAAATTAATTAAGTTATTTACTTTTACTATTATTTACATAAGATGTGAAAAGACTCCGAATTTCATTAAGGAGAATAAGCAATTACAGGATATTCCGCTTGGATACCTTCAACAGGCTTAAAGAAATCCACAAAGAACTATTATTTTGATGACTCTAATGATTTCAAGTCTACTGAAACAAATGCATATTTGTGATTTTCTAACCAATATATTTATACCATGATGATCAATCTCATATAAAAATCTGATTATAGGAATCTGTCTTTTCACTGTCAATCATGCAGCCCTTGAAATAGCACAGCGAAATGAATGTTGGATGAAATTAATTCCTTCCACTGGTACTAAAAGCTGCCTCTGTACATCTTTGATCCTAATTCGAAATGTAATGTTTGTATTTATTTTACTACTTCAGTAGGGCTGGAGCCTGCATAGGTGAATATTATAGAAGAATATTCACAAAAAAATGCATCCTACAAAAATAAGAAAAAAACCCAAACCACAATCAAAATCTCTTTGATGATGTTAGGAGCCTTTTTACTGTATTCTCTAGAATCAACTGTTTCTACCGAAAATGTTGTGGGAATCAAAGGTGTGTATATTCACTGAAGTAGGCTCCCCCATAAAAATTGGTTGATAGTAGTTCACATCACAACTTTAGAACACTTTTAAATCGATTTCTAATAAATGTTTTTGTGTGAGTGCAAGCTTTTCTTTATAAGATGCAACAGGGCTAACCACATATGGAAAGTTACACAAATGCTTGGGAGCTTTGCTGCATCAGGCATGAGACATAAGTGCTACACAGGGTTAAGACAGAGCTGTGGAAGGTTCCTCCTACTGGCTTGGAGGATCCTATAGTACAAGCCATTAAGTAACACTTCAAACCACAGGATATCTATTCAATCAATGTCAAGATAAATTTTACTGCTGTTTCATTGCAAATATTGCAGAATAAGAGAGTCCCTTATAGCTCTTATAGAATTGACAAGTCATTATAGATAGTTTAAAGATTATGGGAATAGTCACACAAAACTGAGGGTATAAATCACCCCATTCTGGTAGTGGGAGGACTACCACAGAAAAACACAGAAAAAGTGCACAGAACATGACATGGTGTTATGTCAGTAGGCACATTTTTTCATGGCGTCTTGAAAAAACAATAATTAGCAATAACCACACTCCATATATTTAGTAAAAATATTTTAAATAAGCAAAATGGTGCTTGAAATGTTCTTCTAAATGCAACAAAAATATAAACCTTTAAATGACAACAAAGATAGCTCAACCTCATATTTACTAGTTTATTTGTGTGGTTATCTTTCCAGTGCTGACCTCGTGTACAGAGAAATAATAGGAACCATAAATTTGTTGGCAGCATTGAAAACAGTTTCAGTCCCACAGTGCATGCGCAGTGCAAATTGAACAATGCAGATTAATATAAACCAATTTAAGTATTTACAAGCAATGAGTATGTGCCAAATGATGCAATAATCTATTTTACTTACTGGACAGAAAAGTAGTAATGAAAAAATGCTGCTTTCATTATGCCTTTTGACAATGACTAATGCATTATTTTCTTTCATGGAATTTCAATAATGTATTTTCCTTTAATTTAGGAAGCTGAAAAATGCCCACAGACTGTGTATGAGGAAAAAGCCACATGTCTGGTGTGGGAATTGATGCAAAATAGTGTCTTCCTAAGTATGTCTGACTTGCTTGTTTGAATGTGACTTTTCTATACTGGAGGATTCAGGTATCAGTAAAACCAGGAGTTTTGTGTTGGATTTTTTTTTTTTTTTTTTTTTTCCCCCCCCAGAGAAAGTGGGAAATGAAGCTGACTCTACACAAGAACTGGTCTCTCTCTGTCCACAGCTTTATCCTCAGAGAATCTACCCTCAAGGGAGAATAACTTCCTATCTCTGTTCACTTTTTGTACTGGAGATCTTCCCACTGGCACAGCTCTGAGGAGTATGGATCCCTTCTAGAGAGACTGAAGTGTCTGATATCACCAGGTACAGGCTTTGTGTCTGTCCTGCACTGAACAAAGGTGTATCTTGTGTGGTTTACTCACAGTGAGAAGCACTGTCAGGCTGCACCAACACTGGACTTCTTAGAAATGCAGAGCAATACAACAGCCCAGCACCAGGATACTGCCAGGAGAACCACATCCAGGGGGTGAGCAGGGGACAGGGCTGAGTTACTCCCCCCTAAACTGCCAGAGGCCAGGTTAACAATGTGGCAGTGTGGGCTGTCTCATGCTGGCTCTCAAACCTGAGCTCCTTCTCTCTGATTAGTTTATTACTGCAGACAAAGGCATAGTGTTTAATAGCCCACAAGTAGATTTATCTTCCTGGTATTTGTCTGAATGCACTTTGAACAAATATAAATTTGTAACTTCCAGGACTGATGGGAATTTTACAGCCAATTTCAGTGAGAAAAAAGCCAAACCAATGCCAATTGTCTTCAAAGCCCACCATTCATCTTCTTGAAAAGTTAAGGAACTCAAGGTCTGTACTTAAGATGTATAGAAAGCCTTTTAATATACATGTGAAAGAAACAAACAGTACCTGATAATGCAATGTCAGCCAATAATTCAATACTCATACATATAGTAAGCTGAATTAAAAAAAAAAAAAAGCCCAACCATTGCCATGAAAAGGCTATGTAAACATGTATAAATTTTTGGATATCTATGATAGATTTTTACTAATTATAGAAGACATCACTATGTTAATTTGTTACATGCCATCTGCAGATTGATATCTTAGGGGAGAATGTTGCAATTCTTACAGCACTTAATATTTTACAGATGATTATATAAACATTTAGCAGATTGGCATAGATTTTAAAGCATTTTGCTATATCATTTACCATATTTTACACTAAATAATTATATAAAATTTAAATTATGCCAGCTGCAATCTGAAATGTTAAGTAATTACAAAAATATTATCCATTAATTATTTAAGCAAAGCATGCAAAATGCCATTTCATGAATTAGTACCATGGATTTAGTTTGACCCCTTCAACAGCATGACTTAGTAAAAGTGATAGTTTTTAAAATGAGAGACTATCTTTGTTGTGACAGCTGCCATACTAGTGTAATGGTAAAAGAATGAACTTAAATATGTGTTCAAGTATATGAACAGTCCCAGAAAAATAAGTAGTAAAAATAGTATTTATAAATAGTATTTATTTTGTGCTGAAGTTGACAAAGTGTATTACTTGATCTCAGCCTACAAATTAACAATTAAAATTGTTTACATCACAAAACTCAAAGGTCCAGTGTCTTGACACTAGTTAAAAAAGGTGTGCTTAAAGAAAACTCTTCCAGGTAGTTATATGCATGCAAAATAGTCTCCTAACTTCTACCAGCCCATGAACAGGAGAATTTCTCAACAAGAGATGCGGTCTTTGCAACAAATTGTCATTGATTTTTTTTTTTACTTCCTTAACTTAGCTGGTAATTTGTGGAACTTGCAGAAACTTTTACCTTTAATTCATAGTAGAAAAGAGGGAGAATGATATCCACTTTACAGTCTTAAAAACACGATAATCTTGAAGGTATTAATCAAGCTATAAAATGTCAGGAGTTCTGTTTAATTAAAAACATGACATCAAAAGATAGTAAGAACTAAATTATATAGCAAGAAATACCATGCTATGAACTTATGCTGTCATTATTTAGCAGTACTCTTTTTATCTGTCCCTCTAGTGTTCCTACTCTCCTTAGCTCAGTAACACACTTGTTGCATAACTGGTCATGTCAAATCAACATCAAATTAAGTTCAACAACCTTCTTAGTAGCTTTTCCTATTTTTCTTCTGAGCAATCAGAAGTTACTAGTTCTGTGACTCCTGCTTATGCTGATGAAAAATTTTAAACTTCACCTAGAATAAAATGCATATTTAAGCCATATATTAGACTAGCCAGTAGTTTCCTAGCTAAGATCTTACTAGTACTGCAAGGTGCTGCATATCTTGTAACACAGTTTTAAGAAACTTGAAAAATAATGAGGTTCCATATAAGTGTTTTTAAAATTGGCAGATTCAGGAAAAAATAGGCAATACATTTTGTGTGTAAGTCAAAACACTGCACTAAAGTATTGGAAAATAATCCTGGATTTAGTGGTTCGGAAACATGGGGTGAGACTCAGCTTATATTTTTATTGGCTATGATTCTATCCACAATACCATGGTGTGAGTTGGTTGGTAAAAGAGATTGGGGGATTTTTATATATATCTTTTTTATGGATTATTGTCCTTTTTCATAAAAGCCCACTTTATAGTAAGCTCTATCAGTCTAAACTGTGAAAAACTCACTTTTGGAAAATGTTAAACTGGATGGTTTTGAGCAGTTCACTATATTATGATCTAATTGAATTTATTGTCCTGTAGATCAAGCTATGTGTTTTGGTAAGCAAATAATTGTCCTAAAATTCTGCTTTAGAGCAGTGCATCTCCTCTGATTATTGCAGTGGAAACTCACTTGCCAAGTTCTTATGAAACTAATCAGAGCTGAACTTGAAGCATTCCCCCATACTTCATGTAAAGGCAGGACACACACTGAGGTTACTCTGTGGAATTGAGCCTAAAACAATCAAGAGACAGCCTGTCCCCCAAAGAATTACTACTTTTATCATTTACACCCCCAATGTTAAAGATATCCTCAGTTTCCCTTTCCTTTGGAAGAATGTCCCGGAAAATTTTTGGTCCCTTGGTACTTTGCACCAACATATTTCATACTCACACATTCCTATTGCTTTATACAGGATTTGTTCTAGTGTTTCATTTAGGGTATCTATGCCCTTATCTCTTTTTGTCCCAGTTCACTGACAAGCCAAGATTTGTCATTGTTTAGGTGAAGGAACACAGTTGGCACCATTTCTTTCAGTGGGGCCATGTATTTTCTATTCCCTGAGCTTGTTCATAAATTTATTCCACTGTGGAATTTATAAAATTCTTTCCATTCCTTGTTATAATAGACACTATATGCATTTTCATAAAACCTTCAGCCAGTGAAATACAAAGTAATGGGAAGACATGGATGATATATGTATATATTACAATTATACAACCCAAAGATGTATTGACAATGTGATGCTTTTTTCACATTATCCATTTTCTCAGAACATTGGCTGAGCAATGGTTGTAGCAGAAGCAGAATGTGTTCAGAGAGGGATAACAAAGAGGGTGGAAACACAAAGGAATTCCTTCGTACTACAGACATGAAAAGATCAGATTTTTTCTGTATAGACAGAGGCACCATCCTCTCTCCATCCCTACGAAGCAAGGCTGAATTATAAGCCATACAATTTACTGAGGTGATTAGAAGAGAGAGGCACTGGTTTTATTTAGAGCACATCTAAGCCCCTTCTACAAAGGTTTTTCCAAAACCAGGATGTGTAAACCTGAAGTTTTCCCTATGATCCTATAACCCCTGATAGTTAAAAATAAGGAAGTAAATATCATAAGTGTAATTTTAAAATCATAAAGGATAAGAACACCAGAACAGTAAATGTATCTTTGCATGAAGAGAAAAGGAAACATAGCCAAATGAGATTTCATTTAACCTTTCTTGTAATGCATGAAACAGGCATAAAAGCCAAAGGCTATTCAAAATGCACAAATAAAATTCCTTTCACAAGAGATATCTTTAACTCACAGGACTCGTGGACATTTCGACTCATCGTATGCAAAAGGTTGATTAGATTCACAAAATAATTAGCCATAGAGAAAAAGAACATCTAAGGCTACAATGTATTTTAAAATAAATAAAGATGTATTCAGTTACTTGAAGAGGCAGCTGCTTCTCTGTATTTCAGGACA
This sequence comes from Illadopsis cleaveri, assembly GCA_013399915.1. Taxonomy (NCBI): domain Eukaryota; kingdom Metazoa; phylum Chordata; class Aves; order Passeriformes; family Timaliidae; genus Illadopsis; species Illadopsis cleaveri. Next base: position 370,998 of record VXBB01005108.1, on the reverse strand, counting down.
GCATCTCAAGATTTGGCATGCAATTTGGCATACAGGCAAGCACATACATGGTAAATGCTGAAAAAAAATCTTATTTTGTTATTTAGGTGTATGGCTTCAGCGCACTGACATACTGCGTCTCCATTTATTCTCTCTGTATGGTATGAGAGGAGCAGATGCCCTGAGTAGAATGATCAGTAATTGCAAGTAGGAAATTATTTGGGTCGTGAACTGTTGATAAGATAAAGTTTTGAGTAAGCAATTCCAGATCTATACAATATGGAGGTGTCATTGGCTTCAAACAGAGGATAACCATGGTGTTCAATCAGGCTAATTAGCTGTGCAGAAAAATGTCCAGGCTAATTAACTTTGGCAGAGTGCTGTTTGAATAAGACTATACTGCTCTGGGAGCCTAGTTACTGTGTCTGTGCTAAGCAGACGCAAGGTCTACTTAATATTTATGATTCATTAGCTTACTAGATAGTATACTATCTAGTTGCCAGGAGCTTGTATTTTCAGGGAATTTGTTTCACTGCTCCAAGTGTGTTTACTCTGGTGTGCAGTATCCAGGGGCTCCTGGTACAAATGACAGGCTGATCTTCTTGACACCAGGACCTTCCAAATGTGGTCTTACCAAGGAAACCAATTCTGAAAGATCCATGATGGACAACGCCTCAAATCAGTTTGATATCTACCTAGACCTACATAAACCTAACAGATTTGTAAAAGGATCTGAATCTTCAACCTCAATCTTTTGGAGAGCCAGTTAAATCTAAAAAAGGTGTAAATATCCTGCCTGGGTTTCAGACCTTTCCACTTGGAACTTCTTTCCAACTTTGAGCTCTCCTTCATTCTTGAAATATATTGCTGTAGTTATGGGCCACAAGTAATTCTTCAGAACAACTATTACACTATGTAACATAGCACAATTTGATGTGAATATTCTTTTTCTTTCTCTAGCTATTATGTGGTGTAGATAATGGGTAGTTTTGTCAGTGTCAAACAAGCAGTTTCCCATCTAGAAGATCTCTTTCTGCTCTCAGAAATTCATTCCTTGAATTACTTTCTTCTTGCAGGGTGAACCCTAGTTAAACTGAAATGTCAAATGCTAGCAAGGAGAGATGATATTTTATCAGGCACTTACATCACAGTGACTGAGTAAAACTGAATCAAGTATATTTTTCTTTTTTCTTGCAGATTGTTGGCAACTTGCTATTAAGAAAGGCTAAAGATGATTCATAAATGTTGAACAGACCTTACAGCTACCCACAAACAATGAAGACAGCAACAGACTGATAGGCAAGAGCTAGAAAAGACCTATATGGGCATGCAGGTCAGCCTTCTGTCAGTGCACAACTGCTCTCTACATTTCATGGGTTAGAGAGGTAAAATTTCAAGGGGAGATAATGATTTGCCTTTCATTTGTGAAAACAGGAGAAGTATTTCATTTATTTGCTTAGTCTCTGACTAGGCTAACTGTAAGTTTCAGTGCACTGACCTGGTTTTATTTAAAGCAAGTTCTACCCAGGCTACCAGCAATGGACCTCCATAGAAATGTTAAGACAAAGGATGTTATTGCTTGAAAGTGAGAAAATCTGAATATTTCAAGAATTTCTGTTTTCGAGGAAACAAAAGATGTGTGCAGCACTCTGTCCATGTTCCCATTATCTGTGTTCTCATTATGTTCCTAAGAAGCTGCACAGCGTAGGCATATGCAGACCACTATTATAAGGTCTCACAACCATGCTCATTGTTCAGAATTGTGAACAATTCTTGGTTCTCTTGGTTTATAAGCAGGAGCTGCCCAGCCCTGGAGATTCTTGGCTATTGAAATCCACAATACAAACCCAGAAAACAGACCTTGCCCCAAGGATAATCGAAGTATTTCTTAGTGATCTCTGTGACAAACATGCAATAGCTTCTGGTACATTCCACATAAACACAGGAGTTGGTGGGCTGGTAAGCAGAAAAAATCTTATTGTTTTTAAAATTTTGTGAATTACAAATTAAATCCTGCCATTTTAATAACATTTTAATGCAATAACTTCCAAGAAAATGTACTGAGACACTAAGAACATGGATTGGAGCGAGAGGATGAGCCTTTCTTGGAAAGCAGGAATTCATAGAAGAGCTTAGACACCTCAACAGGATCAGTTTGTATGTTTTCATGGCAGGAAAGACTAATAAATCCTTTTTTATTTAAATAAAAGGGGAAGATGACGAAGAATTTAGGCAAAAGTCCTCTGAGCAACTGAGCTCATCTAGAAGTCAGGGATGAAGCTTAAGCTGGTCAGCTTGGTTCATAATAAGTGGAAGCAGATGGACAAAAACATTGAGTATAATGACTTGCTGGAAGCTTTCAGGGCCTGAAAAGAGAAGCAGAACAATTACTGTACATAGGGATTAATACACTAAGATCACCTGCTCTCCACTGCCTTCTCTATCTTGTGATGATGCCAAATACACAGACTTTCTGCAGACATCCAAGTTCTTACCAAAGTGCTATGTGAGATGTATCAGAATCACTGTTTTTGGAGTTGCCCGAGGAAACAGTCTGTCACTGAACTTTAAATTTCTAGTTCAACAAAAATGGAGAGAGAGAAAATATGACTAAGGCCATGTCCAGAAAGGATTTTGTAGTATATCAAAAGTACATGGTATTGCAGCTTCACTTTTGGGTGAAATACAATGCTCTCAGAGCTCAAGCTGGATCACCTCTCTGTTCTTTCTACCCTTAAATTCTGGCTGAAATTTGCAAGGCAGAGCAGCTCTGTTCTTAGAGCTACTAGAAAATGGAATTTTTCTGATTTGGTAGTTTGAGAAGTCAATTTCATGCATTTTTGGAATGATAGATATAGAAAATGTTAGGCTGCAATCTTTTAAATTTTTATCTGTTGCCATTAATTTTAAAGGTAAACATGTCAACATGTTTGTCTCTGGCAAATACAGAGCAAGAAATTAAAAATGAAACCAGAACTATTTAGAATGAAATTCATTCTTTTAGGATCAATATGCAACTCCACTTGAAATGTCTTGCTCTCAATAGAATGCACTTTGCAATGTATTGTCTCAATAAATACGCTTGGGGTCTGAGTATGTAGTGTTTGGGGATTTGTTCTCTTAAGAACAAAAACTTGATTTTTGATTCATGTATTGAATATTGCTATTGATTCTTTGAATTACATTGCACATTTCATACTAAAATAAGAAATGAAAATGCTGCCTTCTGTCTAGGCCTTGGGAAAAATGATCAAGTATTGTCTCTTATTTGGTGAAAAAACCTCATATAATGTATGAAAAAACACTGTAATGAAATATTTCAAAGGTAGAAGATGACTAGGAAGGAGAGAGATTAAATGTCTTGTCAGAATGATGACATAATGTCATTTACTACCATCAACCCAAATGGTTGTGTCAACCCCTGCAAGACACTAATCATTCAAAAAGAAAAAATGTAGAGAAGAGAAAGAATAATGAAAGAAAATAATCTGACTCAGTTTTTGGCACAAACATTTATATTGAAAAGCTCTATTTTCTTGGAGATTCCAGCAAATAAACTTCAACAAAACTTTGAAAAGTAGACTTTCCTTTGACTTTGCTTTTATTTGGTCTTGCTGTAAAGTAGATGAGAACATATAGAGCACTTCAGTGAGACTGACTGCATTTATGGATGGAAGAAAAGCATGATAATTGGTGAAATTAGTGATAATGTGTAAGTTTTTAATTCAGGAGAAAGTGTGTATTATTAATTATTATTATCATCATCATCATCATCATCATCATCATTTATTACTACTATTACTTTACAAAAATGACCAGGGCAGGACTCTGCAATGCCTGTGCATGAAAATTCTTCTTCAAATGTGCTCAAAGAGATTTCCACACCCAGACTGGAATGCCTACCCCCAACATAAGAAGGACATGAACCTGTGGGATTGGGTCCATTGGAGAGCCACAAAAATGATCAGATGGNTCATCATCATTTATTACTACTATTACTTTACAAAAATGACCAGGGCAGGACTCTGCAATGCCTGTGCAGGAAAATTCTTCTTCAAATGTGCTCAAAGAGATTTCCACACCCAGACTGGAATGCCTACCCCCAACATAAGAAGGACATGAACCTGTGGGATTGGGTCCATTGGAGAGCCACAAAAATGATCAGATGGCTGGAGCACCTCTCCTGTGAAGATAAGCTGAAAGAATTGGGGTTGCTCAGCCTGGAGAAGAGAATACTGCAGGGAGACCTTAAAGCACCTTCCACTATCCAGAGGGGAAAAGAGAGTTGGAGAGGGACTTTTTACGAGGACATGTGATAGGACAAGGGGGGAATGGCTTTAAACTGAAAAAGGAAAGGTTTAGATTGGATATTAGGATGATGGTTTTGACTGTTGTTGTAGCTATGATGATGATGATGATGATGATTATCTTTATTATTATTTACTGTGAGGATTGGAACAGGTTTTTAGACAAGTTGTGGATGTCCCAACCCTGGCAGTGTCCAAGTCCAGGTTGGATGGGTCTGTGAACAACCTGCTCTAGTGGAAGGTAGTCCTGCCCATGGCAGGGGGCTGGAACTAGATGATCTTTAAGATCCCTTCCCTTTCAACCCACATCATCCTATGATTCTTTGATAATTCATCTATATACCTGCGGGAATAAGGTACAAAGACATGCACAGCAACAGACTGCATCAGGAATGTGCAGGTACCTATGGCAGTCAGACTTTGTAGATCCTAGTCAAAAATTATTCTATTGTAAATAGCCTCAGTGAAGGTACAAAAACATCAAAGATATATATTATTGTATTACAATGGGAAGCCTTCTAACCTCACAAAACATAAAAAGTCAGAGATTGTATATATCATATTCCAGTTGAATTGACTCCATTTTCACTAATATATGAACACTTTTTTCATTCAGTTGGATATTTATTTACAATAGGAAATGTGTAATATCCTCAGTAAATGGAAAGAAGAAATATAAACTGGGGATATGCTGGAGCAAGACATGAAGTGAAAAGGGCTGAATGTTGGATATCTTTGACCTAAAGCTGGGTAATTGCAGAATTGCCAAGAACTAGTGGCTGAGTGGCTGAAAGTGCAGTGAGAAATCCAGGGGGAAAACAGTTATTGTATTCCTTGTTGCTCTGGCTATTTGCTAATTTAGTTAAATAGGGCTACTTCTCAACAAGAGGAACCATATTTATATGGTATAAATTATGGATGGTAAAATGTAAGATGAAGGAGTTTTGTATTGTCAAGCCAAACATTTGAAGTAGGCTAGCCGTATTCAGGTACTAGTTGAAATACAATTTTACACAAAATGGCATATCCATAATAGCATAGATACTTTTTGCTTAAACCTCAGAATATTTTTTTCTAAGGCTCATGAGAACTGGAAGTGCTTGATTTGGTAAATGACATAGTATAACATTTTCAGGAAGGAATTTTTGATTTTGTGTATCATCTTGTGCTCAAATTGGTGTCAACTTTAGAAGAAATTAAAACAGCTTAAATAAAACATTTATTGTCTCTAACTATTTTACAAAATCATTCAGGCAAATCAAGAAACCAATTTAAAAAAATTAAATGCTATAATTCTGTGATTTTCGAGATCCTATTCTTTGGTCCAAATAATGAAAAAATTTGGTCTACCAGAAGGTCCTTAGTTTCTCTCAACAGAAATGAATATTCAGACTTTCTGAAACCTTTCAAGGATCCGTTTCAACTGCAAAGCAAAATATGCATCCTGGCCATACTTCTAGGTATTCTTGTGTTGCAGTTGATAATCATAACAGCGTTACTACATGAAAATATAGAGAGTGGTGTCCATACATCCTATAAATCATCGTGTTTCATCCCTACTCTGTACTGGTTGTTGGCAGAGAGGTGGAATTGTGCAACAAAAACTTTTCTTGTAGAAGTTTAGAATTCTTTAAGTACCCAGAGGACCATGCTGAAGAGTTACTGACATTTTTGTTTGGCTGGATTTTTTGGCATTTATTTTTCTATTAATACCTGTTTTCTTAACAGTAAAGTGGTGCCTTTTGTTCTGGTCAGCAATTCCTTAGAGATTCTAATTAAGTCTTGTCCATTACAGCCCATTAGATGGTGTTAAAAAGCAATTTGGTTTCCTTCCCCAGTCCATGCCAGTATGCTTACCCAATTACTTTCACAGTGCTTTAAAGATGAAATTTTCAAAAGCATCAGCATTGGCAAAATGCTGTTCTCAGTAAATCAGTGGTCATCCCATTGACTTCAAATCTACAAGAAACAAAATAGCAAATGTCCTTGTATCTTTAAAGACCCAAAGCTGTCTAAATTATGGGAGAGCGCTGTAATACATTATAGCAATACCACTAAGCTAATTAGTTGCTGCTTTCGGTGGCTTCTTATGTCAATATAATTCAATTGCTTGAGAGCTTCTTCCCCGTTCTGGTTTTGGGGAGTAATGGAGACATTTTTATTATAACTGACACTGGCAATGAGATTTCAGGACTAACTTTATGAACCTCATTTCTTTTTTTTTTTTTTTTTCCCCTCTAGGAACACTACTTTTAGAGACAGAAAAACAAATATTGGAACTTATGAGCTTGTCTATCAGGATGGAAAAGAAAGTAGAAGTAGTCACAGAACATCTGAAATCATTTTACATTTAATAATTTACAAAACATGAAAGAAAAAGTAAACAGCCAAGACTGGAGTGATCTCACTGCAAAATATAGAAAGCTGCATTCCAAATGCTTGAGAGTGTCAGAGGTATTGTTCTTCTGACATGTCTTTCAGTGTCTTCCTCATTTTTATTTTTTCTTTTAGGTTAAATACTATTGTGAGATGTTTTATCTCACTCAGTTTCAATATGTGAAAGTTAAAGTTCCTTTAATGATGGAATTAAGAGACATAAAGGCTTGTTTTTATATTATGAATATTTTTATTAGTATTTTGAAGCAAAACTTCCACATTCCTGATAACTATTTGTTAGAGACTGGAGCTAGGTTTGTTCAGGTAGGATCCAATATTTAAGATAAGCTGACTCTTATGGTTCTATAAGGTTTCTAAGAAAGGCTTTAGAAGAAAGAAAAGTTTATTATTATGGCTCCTGGGAAGAAACTCAGAGCCCTCACTCAGCTCCTTATTGCTGTTAAGCTTTCTAGATAGCCACTTCTTTGTGGATTTAATAAATACTGACAAATCAACTAATTTTTGTGTCCAAGTGGCAAAGAATAAGCTCTCTAAAGGGCTGAAAAGTATTAATTGCATATATTTACGTGAGAGGAGACATTCCCCATTTTGGCTCCACTGATGATAATCTCATTCATTACAACAGCTCATATCCAAACCTTGGAGTCCTCATTTACCACTCCTTGTAGGCTGGTGAACCAATGCATCACTGAAAATTGTCTGGCTATGCTGACATGTTGAGCAATGAAATGCAGCAGCAGACACACCAACACGGTCCATGGCAGCACCTCAGCCCTTGTGGGATGTCCCGTGGCAGTGCAGGGGACTCCTGGCACAGCCCTCAGGTGGGCACTGCTCCCTACCGAGCCCCAGGGAAGTAGCTGAGCACCAAAGTGTGAGGGAGCTTAATGCCATGTAACCTGCAGTTTTATGTAATTTACAGAGCTGGAAGACAATCTTGTTAAGAGGAAAGCAAGGAAATAATCACAAAATAGCTACTCAATAATAGGTACGAGGTGTTAGGCTCTGTGCCAATTCCTTTCCATCTCTATTTGGCATCTGTTGACTTTTGCATTTTTTTTGTGTTTTCAGCACTTTTCATTGATTACAGATTTAGATGCTGTGATTTCTACCAAGTATGATACCAGAAAATTGTCAAAATATTTGCAGCCAAATGCACACCCCTTCAAAATTCCACAGCCTTTAAACTCCAAAGCTTACAGGCAGAAAAGAAAATTAAATATTGCTTAGATTCACAATTTTAATTAGAAAAAGAAAAGGTGCATTTTGAGAGCAATATGATGATGTTTAGATTAAATCTTTTAAATTGGTTGATACTGGGATTAGAATTTTTCAAACCAAATATTGGTAATATAAATAATATAAATATTATAAATAATTTATAAATATTAACTTTATACATGTTGTGGAAATATGGCTGGGGAAAATTTAGAGGAAACTGGGAAATTTTATTCACATCCTAACAGAAGTTATAACAATATGGAAATTATAGGGTGAAATACAGATGCTACTCTTCAGATGGAATGTGTCTGGCATGCTTGGAACCTGTTCCATGATGATTCCCCCCACACTCAATATGCAGCCACAAGCAACTGCTAAGGAGGATGGAATGGAAGGTGGAGCAAACTAGAAACACCATGGCCAGGCTCTGTGGGAATCCATGCAGGGAATGGAAGTGGATGGCATTTTGCAGCTGATAAACTGCATAGCATCTGTCAGCAGGGGAGATAGGAGAAGATGTGTTGCTCCTGAGCCAACAAATATGATGGAGCAACTCTCGTCAGATAAACTTACTTCATTACCGTTAGATATGACCACCCCTCACTGGGGAAGTGCTCTGTATTTTATTGACTATATCTTCAAGGGCAAAGTGAGAGAACTTTACATCAATCAGCAACAAAGGCATGTATGACTAGAGTCACTCAAGCTCCAGCTAAGGATAAAGAATTAATATATAAGTAAGTTGAAAATGGGAGAAAGTTAGGGAAGGTTCCATTGTACGTACTGGGATCAAGCAACAGGCTGAACCTGTTTTCACCCCCATAGGGACACTTGTTGGGGAACAGTCACACACACTCTGTGCACGCTAAATACTTTTGCTGGGGGTTACAACTTTTCTGTGTATTGTTTGAATGTGTTTTTCCAGTCAGATACATCACCAACAATTCTCAAATCTTAACCTTTGACAATTTTATATTAATAAAGAGTGTTATTCTATAGACTGTAAGTGCAAGTCCTTCATAGGTGCTGGCAGTCACTGGCAGGGGGTAATTCAAATAAAATGGAAGACCCACTGGGGGTCATAAAGTGGGAAGACCTGCTGAGAGCTCTTATGCCGTTGCTGTGTATCCCTAATTAAACCAGTCAAACCACTCTCCAATCCAGTAGGACTGTTCAGTGAAAGGTTCCCATAGCAGGACACTGTTAGACTTGGTGAGGCACAAGGATCTTGGCTTACTTGGGACACTGACAGATAAATCAAATACTGTGGGTTGAAGAAATCTCCCCTTTTCACATGACATGTGTTTCAGATTTTCCAAGGCTGATCAATGAAATTATTTTTTTTC